>RPFO01000253.1:725719-888219 GCA_009746045.1 Mesostigma viride | reverse complement strand
GGAGACGGCGGTGGTGTCCAGCACGTCGGAGATACCCCGCTCGTTCAACAGGGGATTTTAAGGCACTGCTTGCTTTTGGAATCCGGTGAGCATCCTGGATGCTGGCATGCTGGTGGTAGCCGTTGGTTGCCCGGGAGAGCGCTGTGGTAGCTTGGCACAGTGACCAGGGGGGCGTCGCCTGAAATCAGTGGATGGATTTGATGGATTTACAGGCTGGGTGCAGATGCTGCTAAGTTCAGCGAGGGTGACCCCGACAGGTGGTTGGCGGAGCTGTGTGGGTTCAGACAAGCTTATTATGGCGTGGTTCTCAGTCTACTGGTCAACATGGGTTGACTCAGCTCGCATGATGTAGGAGGAAGTCGCCAACAGTAGGGTTGGATTGCAGCTGGCGCATTGTCATCATGATGGTGCCTATGCACGAGTAAATAGCTGATCGAGCGCTCTTGTGATGTAGGCATCAGGACTCCTGTAACAGTACGTCACTGAGAACTTTCCCTGATGATTGCAATCAGGCGTCGCAAAGATGGCTCTCTACCCTGGATCGACGGTTTATTCCCCCCCGTGCATGGAGTGAACATGCTGCGCGCGGCACCGTTATTCCTGAAAATGGAAACATAAATGGCAATGTAAATTCAAATGCATATTGTACTTGGCACACGCGCGACAATGATGCACTAGCTAGCTATATTATTGAGACAACCAGCTCAGGCCAGAAATCTGGAGAATCCGGACCATGGCAGCTCGAGCCTGCCGTTATCTTATCAAAGAGACAACCAGAGAGCCTGTCGTTATCTTATATCCGTGATTTCGAGTTGTTCAGGATGATGAATATTAATGGAGACGGAAATGTGTAGCCTTGTACATTGAAATCACGGCTGGCTTATACGCCTAGACAAGGCCTTTGACACGGTCCTCTGGGAGGCTCATCTTTGGGCCATCCTAGCTCTGGATCGGGTACCACCGGCATTTATTGCTGCCGGATTCGTCGACTGTATGAGGGCTCACAGGCAGTAGTGCGGACTGCGGAAGGCACCACCCCACCATTCCCCCTTCACCACGGGGTGTGGCAAGGTTGTGTCCTGTCCCCATATCTGTTCATTATTGTCGTGGATCATGTCATGCGCCGGGCATGTGCGCACTTTACTGCTCTTAAGGGGTTCGAGCCCGGCTTGGACATCCTTAACGCACGCGAACACGGCGGCGTTGATCCGGGCTACCGCCTGTCCGACTTGATTTATGCGGATGACACCACCCTCATCGCGCGCCCCGAGCACATTCAGACCTGGCTGGACTGTCTGGGCTTGGAGGCGAGGGCGGTGGGGTCGGAGATTAGTGTCAAAACTGAGGCGATGGTGATTGGGGCTTCCAGTCGCCCGCCGCTGCCGCGGCTGCTGGACGCAGTGTATAATCATACGCCGTATTATACGCCGTATCGCGCGTATTATACGCGATACGCGAACAGCGCGTACGAAAATGGGGTACTTTCGTACGCGCTGCGTATTTTTAGGGTATTTCTTGGCGTATCGCGTATTTTTTTGCGTATTTTTTGCGTATTTTTGGCTCCGGCATCAGTTTACAGCTCGGGTGAAGCGGAAGTTTCTAGACTAGGCTGCGGCGCGCCGAGTCGAGGGGTAAAATTGGCTCCAGAGTTCTCAATTCTCAAATTCTCAGAGGGCGGGGGCTGAGGTACCTTCAAATGAAATAAGAGGCATGACTCTATTAGGGGGGGGGGGGACGGTGTTACAACGGGGGGTACGTACCAATTAGAGGCATGCTTTAGTTACGGCTACTCGGAATCAATTCTAAAATTCTCAGAGGGCGGGGGCTGAGGTTGACTGGTAGTACTGTACGATGGTGTTGGACGGAATTTCGGTCAGCGTTGCGGACTTTGCATCTCACGTTGTACATGGAAAAGAGCCATTGCGTCGCGCTGTGCTGTGGCGAACTTATTCTCCGCCGTCGGATGGCACCGTCGATGCTCGTCGATGAACCCAACGCAAGCCATGTACCAAAATAAGTACAAAAAAGCGTGGCGGCATCTTGAGGCGAGTTTGGTAAGTTACAGAACTTGAAGCCCCGCGACTCCGCGTCAAGCAGTCCGCAGGTAGTCCGCCGGCGTGAATGAAGTGAGAATTTTGAGAATTTGAGAGTTTGAGAGTTCGGCACATCCGAGTCGGGGTAAAATTACTATTAGGCTGCGGCGCACCGAGTAGTAGAAACAAGTGAGCAGCAAGGTGCCACTTGGCCAAGATCAATGCATATGGCTGCGTGTATTGGCAGGACAAGAAGGCACCGTTCAAGAAGACAAAATGTGCCAAGATCGCGGTCTGCCAGCAAGATCGCGGTGGTCACCTATCGTAGCATATCAACAGGCGCCATGGCTACGGAGAGTGAGGAGATGGGCCATGATGATGATGGGGCCGACGAGTTAGAGGCTGATTCTGAGGATGTTTGGACATATGTTAGCAAAGAGCGTGTCTTCAAGGATGGGCTGCAGACAAATAACTACCAAAGGACGGGCTCAGAATGCAAGGCACATTTCAAGGGTTCTTCTACCCGAGGAAGGTGCCATATCATGGGCGGCACGTATGCCAAGGATGCGAAAGTGTGCCCATGCTCGAAGCCGCCCAAGGCATTGCGTCTCAAGCTGTTGAGAGAGCAGGCGGAGAAGGATGACAAGGCCAGGAAGCGGAAAGGCGGGTAGTGACGCCGGGAAGCAGGCTGATGCGCGCGGGCGGCAGCCAAAGGCAAGCTTAAACTGACCTTGTAGAAACCGACGCCTCCGAGTGGCAGTCCGCTCATGCCAGCTCCTCCGGCATGGCCGGCTCTGGGCGCACTACTGCTGGGCCATCCGGTGCACTTTGTTACATGGCTTTGTTACAATGAATCCGGTGCGACTCATGTCGCTGGGCACAATGGTTGCCACAATGGTTGCAGTCTGCCATGGTAATATCTTAACAACCCGTGGCAAGACTGCAACCATTGTGGCAACCATTGTGCCCAGCGACATGAGTCGCACCGGATTCATTGTCCGCATCTAGGTAATCAACATCACGTGCGGCAAACAGATCTATTGCATAACAGAAAACCGGGATTGAATAATGCATACATTTATTTCAATGTGTCGTTCCGACAGTATTTTTCCGAGCCCTGCCCAGCATCATTTGTAATGCTTTACAACTGCCTGCATGCCAGCCATAAAGCCTTTTGTATCCTTGCTTCATGCAGAACCATTAGTAATGGCCGGCCTACGATGAGTAGGCAATGTGTCTTATTTCTGGCAAAATGTCTTATTCAGTACCCCTAGTTGAATATAAACTTGACGTTTTGTTGTGCTTTTATTGAGTAACTATTCATTAGGGACAGCGCTTGTTGTTCTAGGTAGTGACGACATTGGCAAGGCCATGTGATAATGTGGCATATAAAGCCAAACTTGTGATGCTGGAGAACATGTTGGGTTGGTCAGATTGATGAATGATCATCAAAACCATGCTAAAACAGACTTTCAAGGGGTTAGCGTACGATTAGCGTATAATACACCGTATGAAGCGTATTATACATTATACACCTGGGCCGCGTACGATAGCGTATTGCGTATGATTATACACTGGCTGGACGGGACGGAGGTCCCGTTTCGTGATCGCTTCGATCAAACTGCTGGGGAGCATGCTCCCCGACACCGCCGACGATGTGGACACCCGCATCGGCCTGGCCTGCATGGCTAGGCATCGTTCGCTCAAAACCTAATGGCACTCGAAGGCCCTCGGCGAGCACGGTACCGGCGCAAGCGCATGCTCCTCAAGGTCCTTGTCCTCACGGTGCTCACCTATGGCGCCGAGGCATGGACGCTTACGGACACGCTGGCGGCCAAGATATAGCTAGACGGCACGGTAACCAGGACATGCTCCGTCAGGCCCTGAATGTAGGGTTTTCCACGCATACGGGTCTTTGGAATCTTTGTACCAGGGCATGCCTCGCATTTCGGACGAGATTAGACAGCGTAGGATAGCATTCGTAGGACATCTTGCTCGCACCAGCCAGGTAGACACCGACTTTGGTCTGGCCAAGATGGAGCCCTGGGCAAGATCGAGAAACAGGACCTGTTCAAGGTCCTCGTCCTTCCTGTTCTCACGTATGGCGCCGAGACGTGGACCCTCACCGGCCGACCTGGCCCGCAAGCTGGACGGCGCGGTCACCAGCATGCTGCGTTCCATTTTCAGAGTAGGATATGCTGCTCATGTCCGCAATGAGGACCTGTACCAGGGCATGCCCTATATCACCAGCACCATTAAGCAACGCCGCCTGCAGCTTGTAGGGCACCTAGCTCGCACCAACCAGGTAGACACCTCACGTGGCCCCCCCGCAGGACTGCGACCAGCCCAGCCTGGCCCGGCTGGCCGGCACCTCCTGACGTGGGCTGGGCCTAGTGATGTTAGACGCCGCAAGGCCCGCACCTTCAAGGAACAGCTAGTAGAGGACATGGGGGGCCTCGGCCTCTCCGTGATTTGGAAGAAGATGATGGACAAGGCCAAGTGGGCCCAGGTCATAGAGGACAATGAGCCCCCCCCAGTGGGGAAGCGCCCGCGTGTGCAGTCCCGCGGGAGGCACGCCAGATAGCTCCCCCTCGGGCAGCGTGCGGCTGCCTAGATAGATGTTGTAGTTAGAATGCTGTTAGGAAGATGTAGTATGTAGCCAATGTAGATAGATTAGACCGGTAGGAATGTTTGCACCCATCCATCCATCCATCGGGGTTAATGCTCCGTGACTCCCCAACGGGAGCACGAGTCTAATTAATTAATTAATTGGTCTGGCCGGCCCCCAGCGGCTTGGCCAGCCAGGGCGGCATCAGTATCATGACCTGGCCTGGCCCCAAGGACATACCTAACTAAGAAGGTAGGCCTGCAAACATGTCATGACCGGCATTCTGGGCTACTTCCTGCAAGGGTGGGAACTGTAAGCAACACTTGCTCTAGGTGCACCAAGGCACCTGCACCCTCATGATCTTCACACTATGCCCAGCTAAGGGGGAGTATGTCATGGGGGGAAGATCATCATGGCTATACAAGGGCTAGGGCAGGGCTTCTCGACAGAGAGCATCTCTCTGCACGGCATAGCATGGCTAAATCCTTAATGCGACATCCATGGGGGATCTAAAACCCATAGATGCCCCTTTCTCAGGGCTATGTGATACATATGCTCCCCACGGAGCTATGTTCTTAATTAACTTATTAATTAGATAGATAGAATACAACTCTCTCTCTCCCGTCTTTGGACTGCCATGCAGGACAAGACGCGGTGGAAGAAGATTGTCAAGGCGCACACGCCCGACCCTGTGGGCAAGCCACCTCCCCCCAAGAGGAGGAGGCGTTTTGATGAGTAGTGTAGTTAGGATTTTCTAGATAGCTTAGAGTTAGGATAGTTCGATCACGGGGCTTCCTCCACCCCATCCATCATGGAATATGTGCTACATGACCTCCCCACGGAGGCATGTTATAATTTAATTTAATTTAATTTAATTTAATTTAATTTAATTTAATTTAATTTAATTTAATTTAATTTAATTTATATTAATTTAATTTAATTTAATTTAATTTAATTTAATTTAACTTAATTTAATTTATATTAATTTAATTTAATTTAATTTAATTTAATTTAATTTAATAGAATGCAACGGGTATGATTGTTTGTCCATGCATCCATTCCTTGGGGTTAATACTCCGTGATTCCCCAACAGGAGCATGTTTTTAATTGATTAATTAAAATGTCGCAGGGAAGGGAGGCCCAGCCACAGGGATTGATCGAGCCGCGGGAGGCTGGGCACTGGGAGGAGCGCTTCGCAGGCAGCCGCCTGCGCCAGTACGTGCGTTCGTCGTGGCCCTCTCTGAGACGTGACACGCTGCACGACGTCAGGGGGTGCCCCGTGAAGCGGCCTGTGTGAACCGCGTGTGGGTGAGCGCAAAATAACCGGGGAAGGAGGAGCCCTAATTCGGTGTGGGGGTACGTCCTTGAGGTAGGCCCAGCTTTCAAGTTTGCAGGGGCGCTGTCGGTTCCATGGACAGTGGCGTGAAGTTTCTCTTCAATGTGATCGATCGGGATCACCCGATGGGACGCCCAGGCATGCACCAGAAGCCACGTTCGCGCCGATGCATGATAGCCTCTAGCCGGAATGGACTACGCGGACCTGCTGCGGTCAGCGGTACCGCCTCGACCACAGACCATATGCTTGCATGCCAAAGCTTTATTGCATATGCACCCATGTGCGGTAGTTGCTAGACTCGCAAGTGAGCAGAAGCTATACATTGGCCTGCAACGGGTTAAGGCATGCAACGAGAGGGGTGGAGGGGGGGGGGGGGGGGGGCGGGGAGCGCATGCATGGCCCCTTCTTGCATGCTGCATGCATGTGCATCAAACAGGGATCATTGATGAAAGGTACTCAAAAATTGGTACCCGCCCGTGAAGTGATTCTCCCAACACAGGCGCGTGAATGAATGAATGAATGCATGCATACGTTTCTACACGGCCCTCGATGCGCAAATGCCGGTGGGCTATGCACGGGCATTGAAGTCAATCTACAAATCATGCATACAATAAGCTAATTGTCTTACGGAACTGGGCCCACACGCAAATTTGGGTCAGGAAATATACTTTGCCAAGGATTTCATGCGACAAGAATGACAAGAATTTGCCAAGAATGAAGTAAAGATTTCATAGGCACAGTCTACATGGGATCACATGTAGCCAAAGGTGAAGCACTATGAGCACGTGTACATCCAAACCACGTGATCTATTTCAGGTAGGATCCCAGGCATTCTTTTTCAGCTTCGTTATCCAGCTTTCCCTACTAATGACAGAAAAACATACTCTGGACAGTAACAACAGCTGTCGTTGTGTCCTTCCACAATTCTTCAACGGCCTCCTCTCTGTAAGTACTGTCCGTTCTCGCAACTGCCGAGATATCCAATACCAGAAGGTTCACTGTGCGGAAAAACATGCTACATGCCACTCAGAAACACATTCCTAGCAGGCTGATGCTGCGCGACGGGGGCACCACATCAAGCCTGTTACGAACTGAGCGGACAAAAGGACAAGGCTATGACGTAATGACTGACATGACCTATTGATGTTTTTCCACCTCCATACATTTCCATCATGCTGAACGACTCGACAAACGCGGATAAGATATCAGCAGGCTCGAGCTACCATGGTCTGGAACTCTGGATCCTTCCAGATTTCTGGCCTGCGCTGGCTGTCTCTTCGATATGAACATGTCCTTCAAACTAACAACGGTGAGTAACTTGCCAAAGCGCCGCTGGCAAGCGCTACGTAGCCCCCACATACGTGCCAGGTTTGCGGCCCAGCTTGAGAGACTTCCGATACACCGCTGTGTCCATGCCGCTGCCCCACCACGGTATCAACATTCGGTTTCTTGCCTGCGCTGGTTGTCTCTTGATGCGCTCCTCCATGGTTGGATCCAGCCGTGATGGCCAGACATCCTTGCAACGCCAGCCAAGCCCCCCCAAAGTAGCCGGATTCCATGTTCTGGCCACCATCATCCATACCCCACGCAAAAGAATCGAACAGAACTACAATACTGCACTAGAGGATCAAGCTTCTTTCTCCACGGGCCATCCTCATCCACGTCAGCTCATCCCCCCTCCGAGGAACCCCCCCGGAAAATTGCTGAGGCTAAAATTAGACACGCCACCCGCATTCTGCGGTCCTGGCCGCATGCTAGCACGCAAATCCACCCCCCCCATGGGCATGCCCCCGAGGCTCATCGGGACGCCACCTGGCACCGAGGGCAAGTTGGTGGGCAGGTTGGGCATGTTGGGCATGTTGGGGTTGCTCGTCACGCGGTGCATGCCGCCAGGGGCACCCCCTTGGCTGGACCCGCCCCCCTCACCCACCAGACCCAGAGAAGACCCCTCCTGCGAATCCATCCCTGAGAGAGGGCGCGTCATGTTGACCGCAAGACCCGGACTGGGGCCGGGAGACTGACCAATCGGCAGCCCCCCTCGGCCCATGAACAGCCCGCCGCGGCCCATGCCACCTGGCATCGAACCCATCATCGTCCCTTGCATCGACCCCATCATGGACATGGGCCCCGCGCCTAGGGTCATTCCCATGCCCCCTGACAGGTGCAGCATCTCCTCCATGCCGCCCCCACCGGCCGTGCCGCCCCCAACCGAGGCGCCGCCCCCGGCCCCCAGCCCCTTGAGCAGGGCCGCACCCGGGGGCAGCACGCCGCCCATGCTAGCGAGCGCCTGCTGCATGTCCATACCACCAGGGCCTGTCATGGGCAGCCCCGCCATGCCCGCACCCAGGGGGAGCCCGGAGCCCGAGGGGCCCCCAGCGACGCTCCCCCCAGGGACCCCGGGGTTCCCACCGGCGCTACCCCCCACCCCTGGCCCCATGGACGCCCCCGCGGGCGGCCCACGCAGCAGATTGCTCAACCCAGAGGAGGCGAGGGCGGAGCCCCCCCGGCCTAGTCCGGCCTGGAGGAAGCCACCCGCGCCATGGAGCATGCCGCCACCCGCGGCGGAACCGCCTGCCATGCCTGCTGCGGCCGCCGCAGCTGCTGCCGCCTGGTTGAGGCTGACCCCTCCGACACCGCCGGGGGTCATGGTAGGGGGTGGCACGCCGCCACTCCCGGGAGCAGGGGCTAGCGCCCTTGCTTGCGCGGCGGCAGCGGCGGCAGCAGCGGCGTTGGCACCAGGGAGGGCGCGACCTGGCAGAGCGTTGGTGGCTGCTCCCGCGTTCATGATGGACGCTGCCTGCTGCATCTCGCGCATTTTCTGGATGCGGGACTTGGAGTAGTTGATGAGCGCGGCTGCGGGGGGGAAGGGGAATGTGTTAGGGTGTGAGAAGGAGAGAGGGGGGGCGAGAGAGGAAGAGGGAGAGCGGGAGAGAGCGAGGAGAGCGGTAGCGGTAGCGGTAGCGGTAGCGGTAGCGGTAGCGGTAGCGGTAGTGGTAGCGGTAGCGAGACGAGAGAGCCAGAGCGAGAGAGCCAGAGCGAGAGAGCCATAGCGAGCGCGCGAGAGAGAATGTGTGTGTGTGTGTGGTAAACGGTTGGGGAAAATGGGGAGGGGCGAAGGGGGGAGTGGCAAAGGGGAGAGGAGGGGAGAGAGGAGAAAGGGGGCAGGGGAGGAGCAAGGGATGATAAGATTGAGTAATGGCGATGACAGCATGTGCGGCACGCAGGGGCCATTGAGGCAGGCAGGTCGCAGCGCAGGCAAAATCCCCAGTGGAACTCTTGCCATATCCACAGTCGATGGACGCATGAACAGGCCATACTTGAACCACATCCACAGCCAATGGATGCATGAAGCAGGCCATACTTGAACCACATCCACAGCCGATCGAATAATGAAGCAGGCCATACTTGAACCACATCCACAGCCAATGGACGCATGAAGCAGGCCATACTTGAACCACATCCACAGCCAATGGATGCATGAAGCAGGCCATACTTGAACCACACCCACAGCCGATCGAATAATGAAGCAGGCCATACAGTCATTACCGCGTCAAGTTGCGATCAACGCCTAAAACTTGGCGTCGCAACTTAACGCGGTAACGCAACTTAACCCGGGTACGTAACCTTAACGGTAGAATTAGGCTAGCAGCCCACCCCCTCCTCTTCTGATGGACTTCTATACGGCAATCGACAGCTCTCGTCAAGCCCGATCCAGCTGCAGCATCAAGTCGCCCGAAGTCCATTTTTCTGGCCAGATATTTACCGAAAGGTGGGCGTTGAGGTATACGGCGTCGCAACTTAACGCGGTAACGCAACCTTAAGAAACGCAACTTAGCGCGGTAATGACTGTACTTGAACCACATCGACAGCCGATCGAAGAATGAAGCAGGCCATACTTGAACCACGCATGACAAACAAAGTCCGGTCCAGCCAGCTGGTGCATGGAAGCGAAGCGCGAAGGATAACAGCTGGCTAGCATACCATTCGCAGCCGTTACAGGCCATTACGGCCCAGGCTAGCATACAGGCCATTACAGCCGATACGGGCGGCAGGTACATCCACATGCCAACTTTGCGACATGTACGGTGCGTGGCTTGAGATGGTTTGGTTACGATGGGGGTGCCAACTAGGCACGCTTGTCCGGCTGACAATGTCCGGGCACACTCTACTGCTTCTGCCCACACTCTGTGCCACCAACCCATGCTACCGAGAAATCCTTATGCACGTGACTAGATGAGCGCCCCAATCCCAGAACCCCAATCCCCAATACCTCCCCACCCCCACCCCCACTTACCTTATCCCACCTAGTGCCCCCAACCGCACGTTCACATGCTGCTGTCGCCCCCCACCCCCACCCCCCCTTGTCTCTGCTAGCGCGCGTACCCCTTGGCTCGCATGCCCCACTGCACAGCTCAGCCACCTCCTCCCAGTCCCCTAGACTCCACAACGGTGACCTTTTGTTCCGAGCAGGTCGCACTCCATAGTTCAAGCCCACCCCCTCCTGTCTTCTGGCATATGCACCCCTCAGCCCGCATCCCTACCCGCATGTCCCCCAACCCATACCAAGCCCCCCCCCATCTCTACTGGTGCACACACCCCATGGCCCGCATCCCTACCCGCATGTCCCCCAACCCATACCAAGCCCCCCCCCCTCTCTACTGGTGCACACACCCCATGGCCCGCATCCCTACCCGCATGTCCCCCAACCCATACCAAGCCCCCCCCCCTCTCTACTGGTGCACACACCCCATGGCCCGCATCCCTACCCGCATGTCCCCCCACCCATACCAAGCCCCCCCCCCTCTCTACTGGTGCACACACCCCATGGCCCGCATCCCTACCCGCATGTCCCCCAACCCATACCAAGCCCCCCCCCCTCTCTACTGGTGCACACACCCCATGGCCCGCATCCCTACCCGCATGTCCCCCAACCCATACCAAGCCCCCCCCCCTCTCTACTGGTGCACACACCCCATGGCCCGCATCCCTACCCGCATGTCCCCCAAACCATAAATTCCCTTATCTCCCAACCCCCATGGACAACCGCTCTTGCCACTGCCCCCCCCCCCCCTGTCTACTGGCGCACGCACCCCTTGGCCCGCAATTGTGCTGCTTGGAGAAGGCCATGAGGCTGCGCATCGAGTTGACCACGTCGGCGATCTGCAGGCAGCGCACGTAGCGCTTGGTGAAGCCCAGCTCATTCACCATCGACGTGTCCAGCTTCTGCGCCAGCTGCTGGGCGACATGCGCGTACCTGCGGCCGGAAACAGGCAACATGCAGAGCGAAAGCAGGTGCATGCAAGTGGAGGCAGGTTAACAAGATGCGGGCATACCTGCGGCAGGAGAACGATAATAAACACTTAGCATAAAAAGCCGGTGATCAACAACCAGAGACCACAGCATACGGGTACCTGGCGCAGTAGAAACACACACTATGGATGCAAGTGCGTGCGATACACAAGAGCAGGTTAACATGCATGATCCGACTGGCACGCACGTGCAACTGCGCCACGCATAGCCCACCCACCCACTGTCCCCCCTGATCAATCGTTACACTCACATCTGGCACTGCTGCTGCAGCTCCTGCACCGACGAGTTGCTGCTGTTCTTGTTCTGGTTGTCGTACGCGAGGGACACCAGCTGGAAGACCTGGGGAGGGAAGTAGAGGGGCAGAGGATGGTCATGGGAATTTTCAGGTCTGAGGCCTCAGTTGAAGGGTTTGGGATACAAAGTTCGGGGTGTGGGGTTAACGGGGCAGGGGGGTAGAGGATAGGGACTGGCGTTGAAGGTTGTAGGTGGCAGCTCAGGTGGGAATCGAAGACAGATAAAACATAGAGTGGTGACAAGGTGGGGGCAAGGTGGGGGCAAGGTGGGGGCAAGGAGGGGACAAGGTGGGGACAAGGTGGGGGCAAGGTGGGGACAAGGTGGGGACAAGGTGGGGGCAAGGTGGGGAATCGACGAGAATGCAGTGATGCAGACAAGAAGGGTGTAACCCAACACGGCATGGATAGTCGGGGGATGCCGAGGTTGTTGGCAGGAGATGGAAACGGGCCATGTTTAGGTGCCCTTGCGGGTCGCCTATCGGTGGATATAGTGAAACAAATATTAAAAATAACTTGTGAAATAAGAACAGGTTGTTGGCAGCGGAACAGGGCTCCATATGGGTTGTTAGGCACACGGGTTGTTAGGCATATGGGTTGCTGGGCATTTCGGTAGTTAGGAACATGGTGGTTGTTAGGCATTTGGGGTGTTAGGCACACGGGTTGTTAGGCATATGGGGTGTTAGGCACAAGGGTTGTTAGGCATATGGCTTGTTAGAAGTGCCTATAGACTACGAATGAGACAGCCAGTGCAACGATATGTTTGCCTCACCTAGGTTAGCTTTGCCTCACTAATACAAATGAGAATAGTAACAATTTCTATCACTTATCGACAATCACTATTTCATGGCCTCACCTCGTTGAACACGAGTCGCCGCGGCACCAGCTCCTCGTGGTTGTGGGTGCAGAACTCCCAGTTGAGGATCTTGAGCTGCGCGTTGAACGTCACGCGCATTTGGCCGTAGCGAACCACCTGCAGGCGCACCCATTTCACATTGCCAACGTTTGACCATGCGGCATAAACCATACGACATTGACCACGCAGCGCAAACCACGTGGCATTAGCCACGCGGCATTAACCATGTGAAATTAGCCACGTGGCGTCACCCATGTGGGCAACAGCTAACAAAGGGGCGTGAATTATGGGGCATGAACCACGTGGCAAGCCATTGACCAACCGTGGAAAACTAACCAGCATTGGTTGCGCAGTGCGTGCCACATCATGACCAACAGGAAATGGCGTGTCGACATCCCCCTGTGCAAATCTTACCCGATGTCTGTTCTCAGGTCTCGCACTTGCCCTCGTGGGACACCCCCGTTGCCAAAGACATTACGCTATGGTCTACGGACGTTCTTCATATATCATAGCAACATAGGATGGAGGGATGGATTCCATGAAGGGAAGCAAGCAACTTGTAAAATCTACAGAGCGGCATTGGCTTCGGGCTTGGGGATGGCACTGCTCTGTTTACGATGACGTTCGTCAAAGGTCGAAAGTCTATGCGGCCGCAAGTATTTAGTATACCTAATGCACTCACCCTCAGCTGGTCCAGCACGGACTCGATGGTCACACGCGGGCACTCCAGCACCAGGTGGCCATTGCGCAGCACATACCTGCAAGCGAGGGGGGGGAGGGCCATGGGAGGGGCAGAACCAAGACGGGCGAGGGGAGGGGCAATAGTAGAGGATGCAGGGGGCAACCACACAAGTAAGACGACAAGAGGGGAGGTTGATGAGGTGGGCACGGTGATGGAACAACCGAGCGACATTGCATAGCGAGAGGGTACACAAGCGCGCAAGCATAAGGGGCAATAGGATGGGCAAGCAGAATTGGGTAGGGAGCGCAAGGGACAACCGTGACGGGTCAAACCAGGGGGGAAACTGACCTGAAGGTGAAACCCAGGGCATGATGGTTTTATACAGGAATCAGACTCCCTAGTTCATGTTAACAAGTGCCAGCATTGAGGGCCCTGGGGCGTAGGGGGAGGGATCTCACCAGCAACGGGCATGGAAAACCCTAATCCTTGTTGCTAATGGGGAAGACAAGGACAAGGCCTAAGGCATGGAGTGACGGTTTACGGGAGCCAGCATCATGGGCACCTACTTATGGTTGCTAAAAGCGAAGGCAAAAACGGACCAAGAGGGAAGGGCAAAGAGGATAGTTCACAGGTGGCAGCATCATGGGCACATACTCGTGGTTGCTAATGGCGAAGACAAAGACGAAGCAAAGGGAAGGGCGAGGGGCGACGGTTGACGGGTGGCAGCATCATGGGCACCTACTCGTTACATGCATCCAGGTGCAGCAACTCGTCGCGAACGCCGCTGTTGTACTTGACCTTGAACAGGCGGGGGAGCACGTCCACGCCCGTCTCTGGTGCATGTGGGGGGGAGGGGGGGCCGACATGATGGGTGGGGGAAAAACCAGGTCAGGAGGCAACGAGGGGCAATAGCTTCCCAATGCGACCACCCTCCGCGAACATTTATTTACAGAGGCGTGGTGCCCATGAACACCACGGGTGCCCCATATACAGTGACATTTGACGCCATCCCTGTGTAAAAATGTATGCCCTTCCAGCCGGTAAACGTTTTACGATAGAATATTACATGATGCTCTTAGGAACCGATCCCATGGACTGAACCATAGAAGAAAACAACCAAGAAGCCGGAGGAAAGCAGGGTGGAAATGGAGAAACGTGGGTGGAAAAGAAGGGGAGGGCAGGGGCAGGGGAGGGTTGAGGGGCAAACTGACGTGCATGTCAGCTACAAGTAGAGAGATGCCAGCAGCGGGATGCAAAAGCGGGATATATGGTAGACGCAGAAAGATGGTGATGTGCGGAGACCGGCACAGGAGTGCTGCGCGAGGCACGCGGTGCGACGGTTGAGGCGCAAGGCGTGGGGCGTGAGGCAAAAGATGGGAAGCATCAGGCACGAGGCACGAGGCACGAGGTGTGGCACATACCAAAGCCGCGGCCGAGGGATCCCCCGCACAGGGAGCACGTCCACGACTCCTGCGGGCGCAGCGGCATGAGGAACGTGGGCATGTGAGGCATGGGCGCGCGGGACAATCCGCATGAGCGCCCCAACAGAGACAGGGACAGTGGATCCACGAGCAAAAGGAAGAAAAAAATGCATGCGATGTCCATCGCACCCGTCGGCGGCAGGTGGCCATTGGGCCATCATCCGCAGCATGTACTGGGGCGAGATGAAGGCAGGTGAAGCCTGAACATTGCGTGCATCCACAGCATGTACTGGGCTAGTCAATGACAGGTACTACCGATGCGCACGATGAGCTTTATAACGCCTTACCTGTGTGAGCGATTGTTTGGCGGTGTGCACGGTGGAAATATTGGGAGGCAACATAGAGGCGGAACGTGCGCGGTTGTGTACAAACAGATATGAACCTGCTATCTGGATGTCCAACCTTCGACTGCCCAACCTTTTCATGACCTACCGGAGGGCCGTTTGCCTTGCAAAGCGTTAGTCCACCACGAAGTGCAAGAGCAGAAGCCACGCCAAACGGGCTACACGCAAGTGAATGACGCACCCAAGTAGGCACGAGACAACTACACCCATCCCTTTGAACACTATCATGGCACCCATACCTGTTGGAACACTATGCCAGGCGGCCGGAGCCATACCATACAAAGGCAGACGTGCGGTTCCATGGAAGAACATCCGCAGCGCATTCCCATGTGCGATCACTCGCTGGCACGTCATCTGCTTGAGTGCTGTGGGGCTAAAGCTCGTGTAAGGCTCTATATACAAGACCAACCAAGATTCCTCCACGCACGCCCCCGACCTGCACCACCAATTTCAACCCACTTCAGACTCCCCAGCCCCGACCCAACCCCCAAACACACCATCCCTCAACCACTCAACACCTCCTGCCCCCCTCCACTACCCCCCTACACCCCCCCCCACGTTTAAGATTGGGGATCCGGCTGACCCAGGGCTGCGATCTTAAACCTAAAATCAAATCCAGGGCTGATGATCTTGAAGTTGAGAGCGGTAGGCGATCTTAAACCTGATGCGGCATACCTGAGTACACTGGGCACTGGCCGGAACTTGGCAGCTTTTTGTACCAACTTTAAGATCTTTTTGCCCAAAACCAGCCCTGCGATCTAAAACCTGAAATTTCAAAATCCAGGGTCTCATGATCTTAAACCTGAGAATCTTAAACGTGGGGCGGGGGGTGTACATACCCCAACCCAACCATCCCCACCTCCCCATACCCCCCCAACACCCCACACCCCAAGACCATGAACAGCCCCCCCCGCCCCCTGCGTGCCTACCTGGGGGAAAGCTCCCAGCAGCTGCCTCCCCTTCTGCCCCGACGAGTAGATGCTGGCGCACCACCGCTTGGTCGCCCCCGGCCCGAAAAACTCGCGCACAAACGCGCGCCAGAACTCAATGTTGTTGTTCTGGAAGCACCCCAGGGGACAGCAGAGGGGAGCAGGGCCCAAGCGAAGCAACGACAACGTGAGCCTACACCGCAAGCAAACTAGGTGATGTTGAAGCCACGGGGGGCAGAGCCAAAGCCAAGCAAACAACGGACAGCAACGTGAGCCAAAGCCAAGCAAACTCATCAACGTTGTTCTGGCGGAGGAAAATTGACGCGAAGGGCCGGGGATGAACAGGGGAGAGCGGGGCTGGCGGGCGGTGGGTGGGCGCAAGGGAACGAGGAGCCGGGGGCTCTTTGCGTGCAGCGCGGCGCAAGCCAAGAGCAGACAACAGCAACAAAACTTGGCAATCGAGCGAGCATACCCCGTACACACATCATCTGTCTTTGTCATGATTGAATAGTTAGAGAGCATACACCGTACACACATCATATGTCTTTGTCATGATTGAATAGTTAGAGAGCATACACCGTACACACATCATCTGTCTTTGTCATGATTGAATAGTTAGAGAGCATACACCGTACACACATCATATGTCTTTGTCATGATTGAATAGTTAGCGAGCATACACCGTACACACATCATATGTCTTTGTCATGATTGAATAGTTAGAGAGCATACACCGTACACACATCATATGTCTTTGTCATGATTGAATAGTTAGAGAGCATACACCGTACACACATCATCTGTCTTTGTCATGATTGAATAGTTAGAGAGCATACACCGTACACACATCATATGTCTTTGTCATGATTGAATAGTTAGAGAGCATACACCGTACACACATCATATGTCTTTGTCATGATTGAATAGTTAGAGAGCATACACCGTACACACATCATCTGTCTTTGTCATGATTGAATAGTTAAAGAGCATACACCGTACACACATCATATGTCTTTGTCATGATTGAATAGTTAGAGAGCATACACCGTACACACATCATATGTCTTTGTCATGATTGAATAGTTAGAGAGCATACACCGTACACACATCATATGTCTTTGTCATGATTGAATAGTTAGAGAGCATACACCGTACACACATCATATGTCTTTGTCATGATTGAATAGATAGAAGCACAGTTTTACGTCGCTGAGCAGGAGCCGAACCGTGACGCAAGAGCCGCGCGCCACCTGCCACGCAGCAGGTGCCTGCTACGTATTCATTAAACATAATGAGTTACGAGACCGGCAATATAAACGCAACATATATAGCTTTGTGACAACCCCCCCGCGCCCTTATACTGGGGTGGGTGCACCCGTGAACTGGTATAGAGCAACTGCAGGACATCTTCCTATGGGCCGCCGTATTCCCAAACCATAGCGACACAATCCCAATTCTTCCCCAACCACCGCACCCTGTGTCCCTGCCCATGGCGCTCCTGCGACCACCCCAATGCCCCCTCATGACCCATGTGAAGCGCTGGATCATTCTTCGACACCTCCAAACAGGCTTGAACGGATGCCAAAAGAACACCGCGTTGATTACAAGCAAACAGCCGCTTCAATAAGGACCTGGGCAGTGAACACTATGCCCCAGTCGCTGGGGGCCGCACATCCATTCCTTCCCCCGACTCATCGCCATGCAGACTTTGATCTCCAAATGGGCACGCCCTCTTCCCCCCTTACTCACCCAGCCTTTCCTTTTCTTACCTCACCACTAGCACGTCCTCACTCCCCCTTCACCCCTTGCCATCCACCGCCTTCCTTCTTCCCTTCCCCCGTGCCATCCACAGCCCTCCCTCCTCCCTTTACTCAATGCCACCCAGCCTTCCCTTGCCCCCCATGCCATGCCACCCAGCCTCTCTTTCCTTTTCTCCCAAGCACCTAACCTTCCTTCCCCCCTCACTCACCGCGGGCCGGTTCCGCTGCTGCTGCGTGTACTGCATAAGCCTCACACAGCTGATGTACGCAGGAGGGGAGCCGGGCGGTGCGGAGTCCTGGCCAGTGCCCGGTGCCCCGCTTGTGGTGGTCAGTGAGCCCGAGGGCCCTACCCCTGCGCCCGTGCCACCTCCGGCTGCTGCCACCACTGCCGCCGCCGCTGCTGCCGCTGCCACTGCCTGGTTTTGCTGCTGCAACGGTCCACCCTGGGAAGGTTGCACCTGTGCTGCCTGTGGGGGCGCCTGGCCTGGGGGCCCCCCTGGCTGTTGCGGTGGCTGCCCTGCCATCGCCTGTTGCTGCTGTTGCTGCTGTTGTGCTTGTTGCTGCTGCTGCTGTTGCTGTTGTTGCTGTTGTTGTTGCTGTTGTTGCTGTTGTTGTTGTTGTTGTTGTTGTTGTTGTTGTTGTTGTTGTTGTTGTTGTTGTTGTTGTTGTTGTTGTTGTTGTTGTTGTTGTTGTTGTTGTTGTTGTTGTTGTTGTTGTTGTTGTTGTTGTTGTTGTTGTTGTTGTTGTTGTTGTTGTTGTTGTTGTTGTGCTGCTGCTGCTTGTTGTTGTTGTTGTGCTGCTGCTTGTTGTTGTTGTGCTGCTGCTTGTTGCTGTTGCTGCTCCAACTTTTGCCGCCGCTGCACCTGTTGTTGTTGCTGCTGCTGCTGCTGCTGCTGCTGCTGCTGCTGCTGCTGCTGCTGCTGCTGCTGCTGCTGCTGCTGCTGCTGCTGCTGCTGCTGCTGCTGCTGCTGCTGCTGCTGCTGCTGCTGCTGCTGCTGCTGCTGCTGCTGCTGCTGCTGCTGCTGCTGCTGCTGCTGCTGCTGCTGCTGCTGCTGCTGCTGCTGCTGCTGCTGCTGCTGCTGCTGCTGCTGCTGCTGCTGCTGCTGCTGCTGCTGCTGCTGCTGCTGCTGCTGCTGCTGCTGCTGCTGCTGCCGCCACTGCTGCTGCAAGAGCTGTTGCTGCAGGAATTGCTGCTGCAGCTGTTGCTGTTGCTGCAGCTGCTGCTGCTGAACGAGGCTGGGCGTCGGCGGCTGTTTGGTGGCAGACTGCCGCTGTGATGCCTGCGACGATTGCTTTTGTTTCGGCGCTGGCTGCGGCTGCTGCTGAGGTGGTGGTGGTTGTTGTGCTTGCTGCTGCTGCTGTTGCTGCTGCTGCTGCTGCTGCTGCTGCTGCTGCTGCTGCTGCTGCTGCTGCTGCTGCTGCTGCTGCTGCTGCTGCTGCTGCTGCTGCTGCTGCTGCTGCTGCTGCTGCTGCTGCTGCTGCTGCTGCTGCTGCTGCTGCTGCTGCTGCTGCTGCTGCTGCTGCTGCTGCTGTGCTTGCTGTTGCTGTTGTTGCTGCTGTTGTTGCTGCTGTTGTTGTTGCTGCTGTCGTGCTTGTTGTTGTTGTTGAGCTTGTTGTTGCTGCTGCTGTTGTTGTGCTTGTTGCTGTGCTTGCTGTTGTACTTGCTGTTGTGCTTGCTGTTGTGCTTGCTGTTGTGCTTGTTGTTGTGCTTGCTGTTGCGCTTGCTGTTGCGCTTGCTGTTGCGCTTGCTGTTGCGCTTGCTGTTGCGCTTGCTGTTGCGCTTGCTGTTGCGCTTGCTGTTGCGCTTGCTGTTGCGCTTGCTGTTGCGCTTGCTGTTGCGCTTGCTGTTGCGCTTGCTGTTGCGCTTGCTGTTGCGCTTGCTGTTGCGCTTGCTGTTGTGCTTGCTGCTGCGCTTGCTGTTGCGATTGCTGTTGTGCTTGCTGCTGCTGCTGCTGCTGCTGCTGCTGCTGCTGCTGCTGCTGCTGCTGCTGCTGCTGCTGCTGCTGCTGCTGTTGTTCCTGCTGTGGTTGTTGAGGTTGCTGTGCTGGTTGCGGTGTGGGTTGCGGTGTTGGTTGTGGTGTTGATTGTGGTGTTGCTTGCTGTGTTGCTTGCTGTGCTGGTTGCTGTGCTGGTTGCTGTGCTGGTTGCGGTGTGGGTTGTTGTGCTGCTTGCTGTGCTGCTTGCTGTGCTGGTTGCTGTGCTGGTTGCTGTGCTGGTTGTTGCGCTGCTTGCTGTGCTGGTTGCTGCTGCTGGGGCGATGGCTGTGACTGGACACTTTGTTGCTGTGGCTGCGCCTGCTTGTCTTGCTGCGGCTGCCCTGCCGGCTGCTGCTGTTGAATGCCCAGCGCAGCAAGGGAGCCGGTGGGGTTCTCTGCCACCGATGTCATCTGCTGACACCATACCAAGGGAAAAGGCAGCAGCATCAGTTAACGCATTCACATATTCAGGTAAACGCAACCAAGTTCCTCCACCCAGAGTAAAGTTTGCTAGGCACGACAGTGTGGACACGGAGTATACGTGGAATGGCAATACTTCAATTCCAGTGGCAACCAGTCCACCATTGGAACAAGTCCAACCATTGCTCGCAAAACTAGTTGGAAAACAAACAAAAAACACACACGCAGACGCAAAACATGGCCCAGGCCCTCCTATGTTAAAAAATAGGCCATCCTGTATACATGCGAATTCACCGGGGGGCACGACTTGCCTACCTCGTTTCGCGCGCAAATCACTAGAAATTTATCATTGTCCGCCTCCAATCAACGGCTAGGCTTCGGGCGAGAAAGTCACATATCATGGAGTCAAGCAAAGCGTCATCAAAGTACGCCTTATGCGCACGTCACGGATTGTCATTCGCCTATATCGCGAGACGTAACATGTTGGGAAATCACGTAGGCGTGGCCCTCCCTAATGACTACTTGTGCGAGGCGCGAAGGAAAAGGAGCACAAGCCCATAACCTCGATGATAACATAGACAATGGCCGACTCCAAATTCTTTATGCAACGCCAAATGATAAGCCATTTTTATCTGCGTTCAACACCACTTCCCATCTGGAAAATAAAAAATGAAACGGTCGGCGAGGTGAAGCTATGGATGTTGGCCCGCCTATTTAAAAGGCGAAGGTACGGAAATGCGAGATTCTGCGCCTAAATTTTGGTGCAGCGCTTGATGTGCGTGCAAACACGCTGTCGATTGGAATTATGGCAAGCTACGGCTACAAATCAGCAAGCACATGGGGCCCCTTCTGAGGCCGCATGATGATCTTCAATGTTGTAGAGTCGCCCCGGCACGCTGCTGCATGCGGCATCCCGTACAGTAGCTATTGCTGGGCCGGGTCAGTCGTTGGCCAGCACGTCAGGAACACCCAGCTGTTCACAAGTTCCTGCAGGGCCGGGAAGGCGGGAACCTGCGCGAAAGGGATTTTCGGGGAAATGGGCTCAAGTGGCATTTTCTCAACACAGATGTTTAAAAAATATATTTTTCCATGAATATATTTTTAATTTGTTTAAAAATATATTTTTCCATGAATTTTGACCTATTTGGCGGTATTTTTGGAAAAGTATTTCAAAAGTTATGGCAACCTGACACAATTTTGACCCTTTGGGCCTAACCAGCCTGTAGCGTGTCCTGCCAAGATGCGAGCCAAGTCATCGCAGTAAACCAGTGATGGTCGACAGTGGAATTTAGACGAACTTGATTCCCTTTTGGAAAATGTCGGAAGCCACCATCTACAATGGAGGCGTCAGGCATTGATGGCAGGCCTAGCATACGTTAACCAATGCCGTCGCTTTTCTATGCATCAAGCCGCTTTTAAAGCTACGCTGCTGAGATGCATCGGTCCCTGCACGTTGCCGACCTTGTGGTTCGAAGGCGAAGGCCGCTGTCCCGCTCGTGGGTCTACATTGTAGGGTTTCTGGTTACCGCAGTAGTGGTGACGGATCTTGCTCACGTCTATTACAGCAATGTGTCGCTGTTTCTCCCGCATGACACATTTAGCGCCGTACATGAAGCTCGATACCGCGAATACAACGCCCCTGATCTTTCACGGGTCTCGGATGCTAGCGACAATGCCGACACAAATGCCTTGAATGCCGAAAAATCGGACGGGCCCGAGGTAGCCCTTCCCGGCGCAGACGAAGAGCAAGCTTATGGGGGCCTACGCACCCGCGGACAGGACGGCACTGACAGCCAGGAGTTGGCCGGCGCTGGCAGAGAAGCCCAGGATGAAGCGGCATCGACGGTGCAAGTCTCACTCGATTCACGCATTGCCTCCGCCGGCATTCATGAGGCCCAGGCGGGAGGCGACGAGGATGCTGCCTTCGGGTCACTGACGTCGGGTCTTGAATCTGGCACGACGATGGACTCGGGGACGTATGCTGACGACGGCATTGCCATGGGCGAGACTGGAGAATCCAGGCACTCGCCCCTACACCTCGGTAGTGGGGCGGCTGGCGACGACGGCGCGAGCGGCTCCCACTACGGAGTTGGGGGGGATGCCAGCCTCAACTTCCCCATGGGATCAGGGGATGGCAGTACCGACATGGGGGATGTGCTACCTGACTCTGCCAATGTGCCAGGTGGCTACGGTTACGATGCCGTCGCAGGGAATGGCCCCGGAGCGGCCTCGGATTCCCTATCCTCGTTGCCCGGGCAAGGCTTAGTTCCTGGCCAGTTGGAGGATTTCACCCTGGGCCCCCTGAGCGGCGCAGCAGCTGCTGCTGGCGACACCGCGTCATCAGCCTCTGCCCCCGGCGCGGAGGCGCCAGGAGGGGGTGGCTACCATGGTGGGTCATGGGAACACCCCACGCTGGACGTGGTGGCGGCGATCAGTAGTAACGAAGGCGACGATTACGCTGGAGGACGAGTACCCTCGGGTGCTCACGGTAGCGGCACCGCGGCGCAAGGGGAGCGAGGTTTCGGGGACGCCCTGGCGGGGGGCGCCCAGGCCGTTGCGGGCGCTTATGGGTACGATGGTGTGGGGGCTGCTGGGAGCAGTGGGGGTGGTGTGAGGCGAGGGCAGGCGTACAGCACGGGCCAGGGGGCAGGGTATGAAGACGCGAGTGCCGGGTTGTCTGGTTATGCTGCCACCAAGGGGTTGCATCAAGAGGGAGGCTTGGGAGTGGCTGCCGGGATGACTCTAGGCACTACTGCTTTGGAAGGCAGCGGGTATGCAGACTATGCTACCAACATCGCCGGGTCGGCCGCGGACACGTCTGGTGGGTCTGGCTCCGCCACTGGCAGCGGTCGCACCGATCTGGGCATGAACTACGCAATTGGAAACAAGGCAAGGCCAGACGGGGTCGATCAACAAGGGCAGGCGTTCGGGGGCATGCCAGTCTCCGGCTCCTATGACGGTGCGGCGGGTAGCACAGGGCCCTATGAACGGGCACAGGAGGCGGAGATATTCGGGGCTCTGCCGCACATTGGCCCGGGACCCAGCAGTGCTGTTGACCCCTTGCATGATTGGCAGACACCCGCCTCCAACCGGCAGGATCTTTCTGGCCCCGCTGCCCTCGCCCGTCCTGATGGATATGGAGGGGCTGCTGGCGCGGCGACGACGGCGGATGCCAGCACCCGTCACCACAAGTACGGTGACGATGATGGGAGCGCAGACAACGATGGCGATACAAGGATGATGGTTGGGGCAGGGGCAGGGGCAGGGGCGGGGGGCCTTGGGGATGGGGCCTATGATGACCAGGCGGGGCCGTTCTCCTCTGGCATGGGGTCCAAGTCCAGTGTGCCAGCAACAGCAACGGGCACGCACGACGCTGGTGGCCTCTTGAGGGGGGTTGGCGGGGGTTATGCGGTGGATGGTGGGGGCGATGTGTCGGATGCCAGTGGAAGCACCAGTGATGGCAGAGACGGGGACAAGGGTGGGGATGGTGGTGGGGATGGGGAGGGCGAGGGTGATGATGTAATTGCCGCAGCTGGGGTTGGGGATGGCGATGTGGGTGGTATGACAGCTGGCGCCCAAGCGGCGATTGAAGCTCCCCCTGGTGGTGCATCGGCTGCCACACAGGGGGGTGAGGATGAGGATTGGGATAACCAGGGGGATGTCGCTGTATCCGACGCGCTGGATGCCGCATCGGACGCCGTTCTGTCATCTGGGGATGATGATGAGGGCGGCACGCAGGAGTGGTTGGCATACGGTGGAGCTCACATGATGAGCGGGGAGGGCTGGGCATCCGAGCAACCTACCCATGGACCCGACGCGTCCAATGGGCGTGATGAAGATGGGGGTCTATCACAAGCGGCGCTGAGGTTACCCTCCGCCCACCGCGCGAGCCCTTTCTCCTCCTCGTCCTCTTCCTTGTCATCTTTCCCATCCTCCTCTTCCTCTTCCTCTTCTTCTTCCTCTTCTTCTTCCTTTTCTCGGCCTCGCCTGGGACAAGGGGGGCCTGCACAAGGGGCTGATGAGGATGAGGATGCTAATGCTAGCAGTGGCGGTGGCATCAATGGGGAGGGTCAAGCAGCGGGCGAGGCGGCAGGGTCGGGGGGGGACAAATTTGGTGTGATCAAGGACGTGGCTGTTGATGGTCTTGATGAGATCGTGGAGGTGGAAGTGGACGAGGAAGGGGAGGGGCAAGGGGAGGAGGACAACGGGGCAGACGAAGGGGGGCATGACGCCGTGCTGGAGGAGGTGCTGGATGAGATAGAGCGCGGCGATGGGATTGGTGAGGGGCAGGCAGAGGAGGAAGGGGAAGGGGCAGAAGAGGGAGGAAGGGGCCAGGGTGACATGGTGGAGGAGTCGGCAGGTGAGGGAGGGTATGGGGAGGAGGGAGGGAAGGAGGACGAGGACGAGGATAGACAGCTGTCGCAGGAAGACAAAGGGTCCACGGGGCCTGCAAATACGTCATCGGCCGCTGGTGGGGTTGCAAGCGAAGCTACGGCTGATGCTGATGGTGTAGATGACGTCGAGGCTGCGGCAGTGGACGACGGAGTTGGGGACTATGGCGGTCGCGACAGTGGAGGCGGTGGCGCGGGGGCCGTCGTGGAACTGCACACAACTGTTGATGTGGGGCTACGCAACACTGCCTTGTCCTCGCCTTCTTTTGCCGATGCCTTGCGCGTGCCTTCTTTGGCTGGTGAGGCCGACGAGGGCGTTGCGGATGGCGGCACCATCTCCTCTCCTGCTGTCACGATGCAGTCTGATCTCTCCAGAGGAGCGGTCACCGCCGCAACGCCTGGTATTGCTGCCGATGGTGGCTCATTAGGAGGTGCCGAGGGGGGCAGAGGCCTTGCGGATGACGCGGCGGATGCCAGTGACGTCGCGTCCGCTTTGTGGATGGATGAGGAAAAGGGTGATGTCGCGGTTGGCATGGATGACATGGGTGGGGCAGGCACTGGATCAGATGGGTCAGCGGATGCCAAGGACGAGGATGCCACGGGTGAGGGGTCCGATGGTCATGGGCTTCCCCACTTGATGGATGATGCAGGGGAAGAGTTGTCCCCGTATGGGGTGGCGGAAGAACTGTCGTCACTGTATGGCTCGACATCCTCAGGTTCCACCCTGGCTGAGGCATCCGTTGACTTGGGGGCTTCTGCTTCCGGGGGTGTATCTGCGGGCTCCACAGAAATGGGTGCCTATAGCGGGATGGACATCCATGACAGCATGACACCAGTGCCCGAGAGTCCAGGTGCTGCTCAAGGTCTTGCGTATGGCGCAGGAGCCGATGCGGGCGGAGACGCGTCGTCTCTTCTTCCGGACCCCCTCGCGTACGATGACGCGGCCCATGGTGGGGTGGACGGTGAGGGGCTCCTTGGGCCAGGGTATAGAGGGGGGGGAAGTGGGGTCGGCGGGGTTGCTGGGGGGGGGGCTATGGGGATGGGCGGAGTGCGGGCGTCGACGGTGCCGATGGTGACGAGGAGACGCTGTTGGCCGCTGATGGCGTTATACCAGCATCTGGCACCTCACCGTCCGCTTCTCCTGCCTCCGTTCTCTCATCGCCGTCGTCAATGCTGGGGTCATATTTGGATGTGTCTGCTGCTGGTGCTGCCGATGGTGGGGATGCTGCAGGGAGCACTCTGGCAACCGGCACGGACTCGGTGCGGGGTACACCAGCGGCTGGCATGGATGCGGCGGGGGCGGTGCCAGCATATGACACAGGCGCGGTCCCTGCATACGATGCAGATGTGGCCGTGGCTTGGGGGGTGGGCGGGGTGGGCGACGGGGGCCTTGGGGAGGACATGGCAAGGGAGCAGGGGGCCGTGGTGTTGTCCACAAACGCTGCTGATGCGGTAGACAGCAGAAAGGAGGAGAAGGGTGGTATGGGGGGTGCAGGGCAGGAGGCGCCTTATGTGCCTGGCCCTGCGATCGCTTCGGTCACAGAGGATGAGGAGGGACCGTATGATTACAGCAAGACGTCTGGGTACGGCCTGCAGGAGGGGGATAAGGAGGACGAAAAGGAGGAGGACAAGGCGGAAGGACGACTGCAGGGGAAGGCGGGTGGGGAGGGAGAGCAGGCGCGATGGGATCCTGTCGCGAGTGCGGTAGCCTCGTACGGCAGCAATTACGGTGCTGCTCGCACTGGCGTGGTTGGGGGCACCGAGATGCAAGTACAAGGCCAGGAGGCGGGGTCTTCCTCCGGTCCCGCGGGGCAGGAGCGTGTGTCTGTGGGGCTGGACGTGCCGGTGGGAGACTTGCCTTTGGCCGGTACAGCTGACAGTGGCAAGTCGTATGGAGATGCGGTAGAGGAGCAGCAGGAGGCGCGGGTGGAGGAGAATGATGCCGCAGTGGAGGATGATTCCGCTGGCGATGTTGTGGACACCCAGGAAAACCCATGGAGCCAGGGTGAAAGACAGGGCCTGGGCCAGGGTGATGTTGTCAGTGAAGATTTTGCGAGCGAGGAGGGGCCTCGAGCTACTGCCCGCGGGGTCGGGGACGTGGATGATGATGGCGGTGCTGTGCAAGACCTTAATGGCAGGACGGCATTTGGTGGCGATGATGATGACAGCGATACGGGTGGCGTTGTTTTGGGGGGTGCGGTGGCGGTCGGTGGTGATGTGAGCGCGTACTATGGTGGTGGGGGTGTCGCCCGTGGGATTGGGCAGACGGGCGGCGTGGCACAGCCCAGCGTTACGGCCGCAAGTGGCGAGCTTGCGGCGGGGGCGATGGTCGGGGGGGCCATAGGGCGGCAGCCAGGGCTCGTGCAGCAGGGTAGTACCTGGACCGACCCTGCGGCGGCCGCCTTGCAGCAGCAGCAGCAGCAGGAGCAGCTTCGCCACCAGCTGCTGCTGCAGCAGGAGCAGCAGGAGCAAGCGCCGCGACAGCAGCCGTGGGATCTGCTGCAGCAGCGGCTGTGGCACCAGCAGCAGCAACGGGAGGCGCAGGAGGGGCAGCAGCAGCAACTATGGCAGCGGCAGCCGCAGCAACAAGGGGGACCGCAGCAAGCCGTGCAGCCACGCACGGTGTACGTCCCCGACCCCATCATTCCTCAGGCTTTGTCGGCATTACAGCCGCATGGCTCTTCTTGGGACGTTGGCCACACGGCCATAGGGGCAGGCGCGGCTGCCAGCGTGGGGTCTATGCCGGGAGCAGCAGCAGCAGTACTGCCGGGGGCAGCAGCAGCAGCAGTAGTGCCGGGTGCTAGTGTCGGGCCGTCAGACCCCATGGAGTCGTCGGCGTTGACAGACTTGGAGCACCGCATGGTGCAGTTGCAGCGTTGGGCATCTGGATCCGGTTCCAGCGATGGCGTGGACCCAGGGAATGGCGGTTACGGGGGGGCTGGCGGCCAGGGTATGGGGGTCAATGATGTCATGGATGACGACCACAAGCTGGAGGAGGCGGACCCCTCTCTTTACCATGACTATGATGATGGGCCGGATGCCAGCATGCATGGTGCCGACCAGTCCGCAGGGCAGGAGGCCAGCGGCCTGGGACAAGATGGCGGGGTTGGCGGTGTGGCGCAGGGATCCTCGGCGCCTGTGGCACTGCCACCTGGCAGCGCTGGGGCGGGCGGGCACGGCATGGCCATGGCCAGCTCGGCAGAATTATTGGCGCTGCAGCAGCAGCTGAAGCAGCAACAGGACGCGCTCCACCATGCGGCGGAGAGGGAGAAGGCGCTGTTGCGAGCGATGGAACAAGTGCGGGGGGTGACTGCGAGCGCAGGGCGGCAGCAAGCGCAAGACGCCCAGTCATCGTCCCGGGGCGGCGGGAGGAGGGAGCAGAGGAGGCAGCCAGGGACTCCAGGGGGCGCGACGGCGCAGCAGCCGGCACAGCGGCAGGCGGCGGCCAGGGGCGCAGGCCAAGGAGCGGCCAAGGCCACACGGGAGGAAGGCTCCGGCCCAAGGGGCACAATACTCATGGTGGGCCATGATGTGCCTGTGCTGGTGTCGGACGGCCGCAGTAAGGGCGCCCTGGCGGTGACACCCCTGGATCCAGGCCGGCGCAGCCCAGGGGGTACCGCTGCCACACAGCAGGGGCCTGCAGCAAGGGATGTGCGGGGTGAGGCGGCCCGTAGGAGGGACGCCGGGGGTAGAGATGCGAGGGTGGTCCAGCAGGGGGCGGGAGCGGAGGCGGTGAGGGAGGGAACAGGGGCGGTTCGTGGCAGGGCAACTCCTGCCTCCACAAGGTCAGGAACTCCTAGTTTGAGAGGGGTGACGGCGGGTGGAAGGAATGCCGAGGGGGACCGTGGCGGGCGGGCGCAGCCAGCGGGCAAGGGCAAGCCAGCGGCTCGGCCAGCAAAGGAAGTGCCCCTGGCGAAGGGCCTACGGCCTGCTGCGCTGGGGCAGGCAAGGGAGCGGGGTTCTCCTGGCCAACCTGGCGCAAGGAATGTACCCCAAGCACAAGGCCGTCCGAGGGCAGGGGCCGCTGCGGCAGCGGCCCGGAAGCCTGAAAAGGGCGGGGCCGCGGCGAACACAAGGCGGCAACGGCCATGAGCTTGTCAACCATACGACCGAGTTCATTTAGTGTGGAACTGGCAAATATATTAATTAATTAATTAATTAAGAACATAGCTCCGTGGGGAGCATATGTAACACATAGCCCTGAGAAGGGGCATCTATGGGTTTTTAATACAGTCTGGGCTACAACCTGCAGGTGGAGGATGTAAACTGTCACCTGCTCGGGGTGCACAATGTGCACCTGCGCCGCCATGATGGATCATGCATCCCGATCATGCTCGCACGGTGCGACATGGGGAGATGGCCTAGAAGGCCTGCATGACATATGGGGTGGAAGATGTACATGGCTAGGCTATAGCTGGTGCATAGCATCTCAGCAGAGAGTGACTCTCTGCATGGGCAAAGCATGACTCAAAATCGCTACAGCTATTGCATGGGCGGGTGTGGGCTCATCACGTAGGCATACATTAATTAATTAATTAATTATCAACATCACTCCGTTGGGAGTAGATGTAGCACATAGCCCTGAGTCGCTGTTGCGATGTGGTAGTTTGATTCAACACATATACTGCCTTGTTGCTGAGAAGTTTTTGAAGGCTTGCTGGTAATATGTTGCCCATATGTTTCTAATGCTTCAACTCATGTCCAAGTGATGAGAAGACTGGCTTAGAAACTTGAGCTTGTCATGTTTACATTGTGCTTGCGTTACAACTTGTGCCTCTTTGCAGTATATGTTTCATATATAACGTAAGGGTTCAACATCATGGTTTAGCACCGTGGTGGCAGCCGAGCCTCTACTAACGATCATGGACCTAACCTTGGCAAGTATTTGCATCATATTTCACTCTTTGGACTGAGCTAGCTTTACGCCTGCTGTTTGGCCTGCACCATGGTCCCTGGCTGTCAGTTACATTTTGTGCCCCCCCCTGGCAGGCTGCAGGGTCTAGTCGACTGCGAGGGTGTAACATAGACATGTTGTGGGCACCCTCGGTGCATTTTCAGGACCAGCCACATGTGACCTGGCCATGCCTTCTATCTTGGCATATTGTTGACTTGAGTGCTATTTGGTCACTCGCGTAGCGACCCCCCTGCATTCATAAATCGTAAACAATTATACAATGAGCATATTTCATGGATGTTAAGCATTGCAACTCTTGAACATATCATAAATGAACATGGTTCCATACCGTACTCATGGATGTGTTGACATGTGTTAGTTATTACAAATGGTATCCATGCTTAAAAATGTCCTCATTTGAGGACATTTTCTTGGTGATTAGACAATAACTGACATTGCTCACAGTGCTTACGTACGTGCCTGCACATCTGTTCCAGATCATGGCCTTGTATTTTATTGGCTAGCCTTTCAGCCACAGCCTCATGGCCCATGACCTTGTGCAGTTGCTCTGCTAGAGCACCATACGTGATTACCTTTTCTGCTGCTGCACTGAGAGAAGCTATGGTGGGGTCACGAAGCATGTGTGACAGTGTCATATCATATGCCACATCCCAGTCCACATCCTCACACTCAGGCAACACTTGGCAGACAGAAGGTAGCAGGTAACCATTTGTGAAAAATGGTGAGGGTAGCTTACAGGACTCTCCCTGGTCTGCTGCCCCCGCGCGGTTGTAGCGCCCCGGCGTGTTCTTGTTATGCCTTGGAGCCGTGCACCGCGCTCCTGCTGCAATGGGGTGACGTGTTTTCCAACAACCAGGACAAACATCCACGTCAGAGCCATAATCAGGTTTGCCCTTCCAGCAATCATCCTTTAAGTGCCCCTTACAAAGGCACCTAACACAATGCTTGGTGGGGTCATGAGGCAACCTCCTATCCCCCCCTGCTGGCTTAGCACCCGCTGGCTTGCTAGCTCCCCCACTTGGTTTTTGTTTTCTGTTGTTATTATTCTTCCCCCCCCCCCCTATTTCCATCTCCCCCACTTTTATTGTTTTTGTTTTTATCCCCCCCTAATACCGCCTTCACCTGGGCCACCAGCGACTGCATCTGCTTTTTAGAGAGCCCCGTACCTGAGGTCTCCTCCCCCTTAACCTGCTTAATTCACCTTACCATCCTTGGCTTCAGCAGCAAATGGCTCTAGGCACTGCTGCACATAAGCCATGCATTGCTTTCCTGAATTCCTCCCACTTGTCCTTCAGACCTGCATGCCAGTATGACTGACAGCGTGGTAGGATCCAGTTCTGCCTTTTGCAACCACAGGTGCACTAAGTACTTCGCATTGAGCTTCTTAAGCTCCTCATCCCCCTCTATGTACATGACATACTTCTTATTGTCACTGACATAGTCCCGCTTGTTGACCTTGTACGCCTCTATCCACTGGAAGCCCTTGAGTACTTCTAAGTGCTCCCCCGTGGTGACTAGTGCACGAAGGTCTACCATGAACTGTGCCCACAAAACATTTTCTGCCACATCCACCCCACTGCCGGCACGCTTTTGATACAATTGTACCAACTGTTGGATGGGCTTGGCAGATTGATGAATAGGTGTGGATGCACGCAGGGATGCAAACCAGTCACGAACGTTATCACTAGCATATTAAGCATGTGAGAGTTTGAACAACCACTCCCTAGCCTCATCCTGGGTATGGCCCTCTGGCAGCCCCGGGAATACTAGCTTACAATGTATGTATCCTCTTTCTTCTTGGGATCAAACCTGGGCCTACACAAGGCCATAGTGATGGTTGTGGTCGTTCCTGCGGGTGGCTGCTGCTGCTGCTGTTGCTGTTGCTGCTGCTGCTCCCCACCCGCTCGTTGCCCTGGTGCAGATCCTTGGTCGCCTTGTCCTCCCCCGCCCTGGTTGCCCCCCCTTTCTCCACCATCCTCCCCCTCATCCCTCCTGCGCCTGGGGTGTGGTGCACATGCCTCAGCCTGTGCCCGTCGCTTGGCTGCATGGCTTCAGCGATGCAACCAACCTGGACGCCGTGTCTGCCAGCACCCCCTGCTCGCCTGGTGACAGCGGATGATCCGCTTCAAGCATGGCTTGCGCCAACTGAAGCTGATCAATAATGTCCTCCCTGTTTGACAGGTTACATAGACGGTCCAGCTTCCCCGGGCTGGCGGTAAGCACGTGTGCGTGCAGCTGTACCATCACGGTTAAAGATGGTCTTCTTTGGTTGCGAAAGGTAATGAAACATTTGGCTTGCAGACACGTCCTCCTCCGGCCCAAGGCCGAATTCGGCTCTTACCGCTTCACCAAGAGGACCCCTCACTGCTGTCTTGCGTGCATGCTTCATCATGCGACGCCGCTGCTTCAGGATACGCTCCTCCAGCCTGCCCACGTTGGCTTCCCACCGTCCCAGCGAGCGTCGGTAACGCTCCTCCGCCTCCTGCCTGCCAGGCACCTCCATCTCAGCGAGACGCTGCAGCTTCATCGCCTGAGCCTTCTTCCAGGCCCTGAGCTCGCGGGCCATCCGGTCCCGGTGCACCTGCGTGATTGACATCTTGAGCTTAATGCGCTCCGCCAGCGCCACCTGCCGCTCTCGCTCCGCCTGCTCGCGCTCCTTCTTCGCCTCCGCCGCGGCCCTCCGCGCCTGCCGACGGAGTTTGTCGGCTGTGATTCAAGGTCTCCATACGTTTCTTGGCCTCCCTCTCTCGCGCCACCATTGCCGGGGTCATGAGGATCTCGTCCTCAGCTGACGCCCCCGACGGGCCTGTCAAGGAGTATTCCGACTCCTGGTGCACACCGAGGTGCACCGTCGGCTCACGTACGTGACCGACGCAGGCTTTTAAAACAAGCAAGGTCCCCCCGCCGTATCACCTCGTACCGCTCCTCACCAGAAGCACAACCACTGCGAAACAACGCATGACGCACATTCTCGGCTGCTGGGCGCGTGCACGAGCGTGCGTGTCTGCCCGGCGAACCTCGCGCTCCTCGCGCTCAGCCATCGCCCGCGCGAGCCCTTCGTCCGCAGCCACCTGCCGCGAACGAGCGTCGTCCTGCTTCTCTGCCGAGGAGCCCGGCTGAAGACCATACCGGCTCCATGGACTCCGAGTCCGCAGGAGAGTGCCGACGGTCCGGCCCGCCCCCGCCGCTGCAGCTGTCGGGGCGTATGGAGGACCCCTCGGCCTGTTGACCACAGGCGTGGACCCCCTCCCCTGAGGATACAGGGGCACGCAAAGAACGACACTGATGTAAGACCCCTCTGACCAGTGTCCCGAGGACGACGTCCCCGAAGGCGAGGGTTCAGCCTCCATGGACTGGTCAAAACTGCGAGCCTCACGCTCGATCGCTTTCTGTGCAGCGATTTCCGAATCTGACGTCCCGGATGAGGAGGACGTCGGGGAGCTGTAGCTCCTGGCTCCCATCAGAGCCTTACCCTTGTTGTTGTTGTTGGAGTTCGACGACATTTTTAGAGAACGTGAGAGTAAAATGGGGTTTGGAATAAACGCTTCTGTTCGCTCGTCGTAAAAACACGTTCCTTGCGGGGTGTTTTTTAATGCAAGTTAGTGAGCATACAGGAAACTGGAATGCTCAGAGAACGCAGACAATGCCAAATGGCGTGTGTGTGAACGACGAGACACCTTGGCATTAGGATAGAATGGCACATATACTGCTGGTCAGCCGTCACTTGCGGCTGACCAGACTTTGCATAAGTTAAGCCTAACTTACTGATCCTGGACGGACTAGCTTATCAGTTACAACCTGATCTAGTCAGTCCTAACATGACAACTACAGTCCCGGTACTCGGTGGCACCGGCGCATCACATGCTGAGTATAGCCACGTGTCCATGCCACGACTGCTCCTCTAGTCCAGCACCGTCCCAGTACCCAATTGGGTGCCGGCGGTGCTGGCACGTGTCCACTTAGGCTACAGGCGGGAGACTTAGACTAACTGTGGCATGCCCAAACATGTTGTGGATCTGCTGGGCACCCAACTCCTGGTACACGGAGGAAGCAGTCCCTGGCACAGTCAGGACTGTGCTGTCAGGTTGTCCAGCATCACCATGCTGACTTCCATCCTCATTTGACTCAGAGCCTGAGTCACCCTGCTCATGCCCAAGACCTGGACCGCCAGCAGGGACCACATGCATACCACCAGAGGCCTTCACACCCCTCTGTGGTTGTGCATTGGTTTCTCTCAAAATGAGAGGTCCACCCTCGTGCCCAGCACGAGGATGCATGGGGTCAGACATTCTTACAGCTGCACCAGCTGTCAAGGACGTCTTCATAGGAACCTGAACCTCTCCAGGTGACCCTGGGCCATCCTGAACCTGGAGATCACCCACTTGTTGCCCAGATATAAAATCTGCATTGGAGCACCTGGCCTCCCCCCTGGGTGAATTAGGGTGAAGGTGTGTAGGGTTGGCCTCAGACAGTCATTGCTCCTTGTTCTCCTCTTGCTGAATGCCCTTTGAAGGCTGGCCTGCCTGGGACTTCTTGTTTTTTTTATTGTTGTTGTTGTTGTTGTTCTTGTTGCTGCCCTGGCCTTGGGTCTTCTTGAAGGAAGGACACTCTATCTTGATGTGCCCCCACCCCTTGCACAGGTAGCACTGAATCTTGGACTTGCCCTGGCCACCGCCCCCGTTGTCAGACGCGTTACCCGGCTTGGGCTTGCCACCCACCCTCCTGAACACCGACTTGGCATGTGATTGCCCGTCAGGGTCGGGTGAATGGTTGGCCTTCCGCTTGTTATGGTTGCCCCCACGCCCTCCTTGGCTTCTGTCAGCCTCAGACGCCCTGGAGCCCCCCTGGGCACGCCCACCTGCATGGGTTGCCTTCACAGCTGGCACCCCACCCTCAAACAGCTCCTCTGCCTCGAGTGCCTGTTTGATGATGACCTTGTGGGCCTTCAGGGTAGAGTGTGGGGCACACATGACCTTTAAGGAGCCACGTGTTGCCTTGTCCAGCCCAGAAACCTTCAGCCAGTTAGTCAGGGCTATATGTTGTCAGCTACGTTAAAGCCATGAGCCCTGCCCTCCTCAACCATTTTACAATAGTTGAGAAAATTCTGGATGAGGTCTCCCTTGACCTCCCACCCTTGGTATTTATCCTGCCAGTGGATCCCCACTTTCTTACGTTGGTCCTCTAGCAGCTCCTTCAGCTCTGCCACGTAGACTGCCCAGGCCTTGTTGGCCTTCTTGCATTCTCTAGTGAGGTCTTTAATCTGATCTGTGCATTTGCCAAAAGTCTGGCTGCCAATCCAGATCTGATAATAGTTGGTACCACCGTACAAACTTGGAAACCCCTCTAGTCGATCCTCCACAAACTCCTCAGCCTGCTTTGGCTTAGAGTCTGAAGTGACAGGTTGCAGCTGATTTACTATAAGGAGACCCTGGGTGGTGAAATCATAACCTGAAACAGCATGTGTATTATTATTAACCAAAGGGATATTGGTGATTTCTCCGGTGACGCCCACATCATCTACGTGAGCCGTCCCACTACCAGCACCCCCGTCTTCATCATTGCCACTGGCTGGGCCTTTACTACGTCGCCCGTCTGCCATGGTACACTACACTGCTGTTCAAGAACACTGGAGCAAAGCAGCCAAAACAAAACCTGACAGTAAATATGTACAAGTCTGCCAAGAAGTGCCGCCTGCACCGGTGTCGATTGCGCCGCGAAGTGCCGACGAGTACAGAAAAAAAATTGCCGACGTTTGTAGCCCCATTTAACTGAGGCCACGGAAGTCGCAATACTCGTATGCGTATTCCCCGTCTTCCAGGTCGGGCGTGAGAGCCGGACCCGCGCCGGTCTGGATCAACACAGGCGTGTTAGCCTGGTTTTGCGTCGGAAGAAAGACCGCTCGGCGCCGACGGGAAATAATCCGCAGAGGATGCGTGAAGATGGACAAATACTCCCAGCCTGCTGGGATCCACTCGCGCAATGCGGAAAGGAAAGCAACCAGGTTAATGAGGACCTGGCGTTCTCGCGTGCGAACGCCTCGGGTTAGAAGCGACAGCAACGCGAGATCCTGGAATAAGTTGGTAGAAACTGCAGGCGCGCCTCCAGTGCGCGTCTCAGCCCAGTTTTGCAGATTACGCTGGTAGCCGACGAGGGACGAAATAGCGTTGTCGACCTCCTCGATGGCTGTCGTGACCTCGTTTACAGAACGAAGCCCCCCGCGCACCTGGACTGTGAAGGCCGATAAAATCGACAGAATCTAATCCAGATTACCGCGGATTTCCGGCACCAGCTGCGGCAGCCGCGGATTTTCCGGAAAGTCTCCCAACAACGGCAAAACTGCCCGCTGTCCACGATGTAATTCGTCAAGTAATGTTGTGGCCTCGTCAATAAGACCTTGCCACTCCGCAGCAAGCTGCTGCGGATCGCGCACAGGCGGAGCCAGTAAGGGGTCGCCTGGCGGAGCAGTTACCTCTTCATCGGTTGGGATCCGGAATTCGAAAGAATTCGGCATTTGAAAGATTTGGCTTGTAATACGAGTTGTGAGAGATAAATGCCAAAGATCGCCATGGCTCTTGCAGGAATGTTGCCTTTATTGAATAATGGAAACACAGACGTAAGTTACGTCACTTCCAATTAAGACTGCACGCAGCACAGACGACAAGGTCGCAGTGCCAAGAGAACGTGCACGCAAGAGCTAGCGTCCTGGTGCTACCAAGTCACACATATAGCTTGCTAGCTAGTGACGCGTCCAAGTATTCAGCTGCACTGTCACAGCTGAACTGTCAATCAATTGATCCCACAGACTCTGGCACGCCTTTGGCGCGCAGATCTATCAATTGTCCATACGGCTAGTCCTGTGGACCTATCCGTACATTACTCAGCATCAATTGTCTCATAGGTCCTGGCGCGCTACAGCACGCCTACCTATCAATTGACCATCAAGTCCTGTACAAGTCCTGTCAACGTCCTGCGGACTATCAAAGTGACACTTGTACATCCTGTGTCCGTACGCGCCCACAGTAGCGCGCCGGGTACTGTCGGCACAGCCTAGGAACGTCATAACTTTTACGTCCCGTAACCAAATGAGGCGTTCAAGGTGCCGTTGGAAAGAGCGTAACAATCTCTATCCACCTAACGTAAATCCTTTACGTTAACTAATGTACGTCCTTCACCGCCTGTGTTGCGAACCCGACCCTTGGAACGGGCGCAACAATGGAATAAATTATGTATTTTGGCTTGTTGTCATAGTCCGTAGGACTTTGGGACTCATTTCGGGACTTAATTTGGGAATTGTCCCTTGGTCAGGACTTTTGTATGGAACTATGATAGTTTGTGTGATTCGGACCGATTATTTTTGGCCTAGGTTGATGTACGAGATCTTCTAGAGGCCGGTGCAGTCGCGCCGCGCTGCGTACTTTATAGCTGGTTGAGATATTGTACTCATGCGTGGATTCTGTAGCCTGGCGAGGGTCGATGTCGACCCGAGGATCTTGTGTGGACTGCATGTTTCGGAATTCTCTGGAAGGTCGGCGCCATGTCGGCGCCCCTTGCCAGCTTGGTGGCAGACCTAGGTGAAATTGGTCCGAGGACGAGAGTCTCGTCCTCTTGGTTCGGAATGAAATGAGTGTGTTATCACCTGTCTGAACCTGGGGCATAGTTCCAACTGCATTTGGTAGCTCTACTATCCTAAATGTAGGTTGTGTAGATTAATGCAATATTAATCACCGCGAGCCGTAACAGGCCTAAAGCCACGCCTGTTCCGTTAATCCCACTCCCAGAGAGTGGTCGTGGTTAGCCAAGAAACCGGGAATAACCTACCTTATAGGATGATAACCTACCCAATAGGATCTTTCGCACGACCCGGATGGGTTCGTTACACTGGTTATCGGAGGTTAGGTTAGGGTGGTTTAACATGGCGGCCCAGAGCCGGATTTAGCTTAGCAAAGGCCCAGAGCCGACAGGGTTCATCCCGCCCAGCAAAGGCGGTTGCCAGATCCCGGTGACGCTCAGGACAGCTATAGCCACAGCCGGAACGCCATCCAAGACCTCTTAACCCGTTGAGGGGTGTCTAAGGACGCTAGACGTCCATGCAAGTGGTAAGATTTCCCTGATTTCCCTCTTGCTCCCCCCCCTGTCTTACCCACGCGCGTAGCAACGGGGTATATGTTTTATGTCGTGTCCGATTTCATGTTCGTGACTGTTGGTACCCACGTTGCCCCAGAGGCCAACGTTCGTGAGCCGTGGGCGGACCCCCAGAGGGCAACGCTGCCTACGGCTCGAGGGTAGTCACCGGCTGGCCGTTGCCTTACTGTGTTGCCGGTGGCTGTACCTCAACGTTCTTCGTATTGTTTGTGAACGTTTTGTTTCTGCCTTGTGCTTCTCTCTCGCTGTGAGCACGTCACCTGCACGTAGAGGTATCCTGGGTGGGCTTTCCTCCCTTTCTTTCCCCTTCCTGCATTGCATGCTTGAATACCGTGTGATATTACTTTATACCTAATCGGTAGTTCATGGGAACCTCCCGCAGCAGACGTAATAATGAAGGAGGATATAGACGTATTAATCAAGGAGGTAGATCCCAATACCTATACTACGCAGTAGCACATGACGGGGCCACAGGCCAACCAGGCATTTTTTATAGTTGGGCTGCGTGTAGCAATCATATTAAGGATAAAGAAGTCTTACACCCAGCGTCGTTAGCTAGATGGCAGGGATTTAATACATTAGCTGAGGCAGATCAGTTTATTAAGGATAATATGCCCCTCCCAGAAGGGCTGCACCAGACTAGGCGTGGCACCCAGTTACCTGCCACAGGATGTGTTGCGTGCACTGGAGCAGCTTCACCTGGGCCCAGTCGCTAGGGCATAAGCACTACTACCGCTACTAGACTACTAGTATAGAGTGAGTCTGCTATTAGCTTAGATACCATAGTTAGTAGATAACATTAGTACTATTAGAAGCATTAGTTGTGGCTTCTGCTCTTTTCTCTCTTGCCTGCCTGTGTTTGGGGAGGTACTGTGTAAGGTACTGTGTAAGGTGCTGGTACGGTACGAGGGCCCAGAATGCCCAAGAAGAAAAAGCAAGGTGGTGGTAACACGTCGCCCCCAGAGGGCCAGAACATTAGATCGTCCCCAGAGGACAATAGAGCAGGGCAGGAAGTATCCAGCACGTCCAGTCAGGGTTCCAGAAGATCTAGCAAGTCCAGTAGGAGCTCCAGAGGCTCCCGGAGATCCGATGCAGCCGCTAGGGATACCGCAGAACGGCAGGCGACCCTGGAGTCGCAGCTAGAACAAGCTGCCCTAGGGTAATTTGATCAGCAACAGCAGTCGCCGCAGTGACAGCATCAGCCTCAGCAGTCGCCGCAGCTACAGCATGTGCCCCAGCAGTCGCCGCAGCGACAACAATTGTCTCAGCAGTCGCCGCAGCGACAGCCTCAGTCTCAGCAGTCTCCGCCGTCGCGACAGACGCAGCAGCAGCAACAGCAGCGACAGCAACAGCAGACGCAGCAGCAGTCGCGACCGCTATTGACCCAGCATATGGGTAACTGGGACAGGGTACCTCCTACGCAGCGACCACCCGCTGTGGAAGTCGTGCAGGAGGCTGATGAGGAGATAGAGATCGCGGTTAGCCCGGTAGCTAGTTCGCCGTTTGCCCCTCCGGCTGAGTTCATGCAATCCTCCCAATTGGGGGTAGGCCGCCCGCGCCTGACTCACCCTTGGGCAGGGCGTGGCCGCGGCGGGTCGGGGCTGGTTCATGGAAGGGATCCCCGTCGGGTCTCCTTTGGAGCGAACGAGAGCTGGTCGCGACCCCCGCCACGGGCGTCAGGGTCGGCTCACGTGCAGACCGATCCTGAGGACGCGGACTACGATCCCCCGGGCCCCTTCCCCACGGTACCCACCTCCCTCCCCACAAGGAGCGCGCCCACCAACGCCAACTTCAGTCGGCTGCCCCTGGACGACCCCGGTTATGAGCATCCCACGTCCGTTCGCGTTCGGCGTGAGTCAGCCCCCTTTGCGTCACAGTGGGTGTCCGCTGACTACGCACCCCGCCGAGAATCCGACGACCTCGATCCCGAGCGTGAGGAGGACACCTTTGTGTCCCTACGTGGGCATGACCAGACTACAGGACGGGGCTCTCAACAGGAGATGCGGGCGCGTCGTCACGAGCCTCTCACCTTTTCCAGCCCCGCGTACTGCAGCAAGGGCGGCCCCTTGCGACCTGACCCTGTCAAGGCCCCGCCTATGCCAGATTTTAGGGCGGTGCCCAAGCTCCATGCGGGCATGACTCCCCGTGAGATCGACGAGTGGGCCCGTATGTGGCAACAGTTGTACACCGTCTGCATGGTGTGAACACCATGAGTGGCAGCTCAGCAGCTGGCCACCAAGGTTTTGATCCCCTACGTGGTGGTGAAGTGTATGGACCCATCAGTGGTCGGGATGCTTAACGTTGAGACGTGGCGGCCCAGTCATACCCGCAGACGGTCGAGGAACTGCACGAGCGCATCCGGCGCAAGCTCATCCCTCCCGGCTATCGACTGACCGAGCGGTTTGAGTTCGGCCGCCTACGTCAGGGCAACACTGACTTGGCGGAGTTCCTCACCACTTTTGACTCCTTTGCGGCGCGGCTGACCGGGGACCTGACGTGGACCGAGTACAAGATTCGGTTTTTGGAGGCAATCCATCCTGACCTCCTCGCTGAGCACAGGTCCAAGCAGATCACAGGTCAAGATCAAGGCTGAGGAAGTGAGAGACTGAGAGACAAAATGTTCACGCAGAAAACTGGCAGCTTGAGATGCCCTTGCTGCCTTTGTTCATTTCATTATATAGGCAATTAGGTGGCAAAGGTAGAACTGCCACATGTCAAGCAAGGGTTGCAACACTTCTAGATTCCTAGAATATTTGTTGTGTGATTGCCAGATGGCATTTGCTGAAATACAACATAAGGAATGATTGCCATCTGTCAACATGCAAATAACCATCATATGGAACTGCCATCTGTCAATAAACTAAGCAATGTGTTCTAGGCATTCGCCACATGTCCATGGAATAAAGTATCTAGAATCCTTGTCAGGAATCAAGAAACACTGACGTAAGATCTGACATGACAGTAGTCACTGTACCATGAATCTACCTCATGATGAACTAGCAACATGTTCAGGCCAGTTGGCATGCCAGTTGTCAGCACAATTGTCACGTGATATGCTGACACACTAGTCTACTTGGCAAGACCATAGTGCATATAACTTTGGAAGGCCGTATCTCAGCCATTCGTAGTCCAAATCGAGTAGGAAAAAGTGCTACAAGTCCAGCTATTCAATCTCTATCAAGCTGACTATATACAAGCACAATGTGGGCAGGGCAGGTGGATACAATAATATCCAGACAACTATGCCGAGGTTCCTTGGGACAAGCTTGACATCCACGCTGTCCAGCAGTACCTTCTACAGGTGGCCGACGTCGTCAAGCAGCCGCGCTACAACAGCACCCGCCGGTTCGCCTCATCCACGATGACACGCCGTGTCCACTTCACTGAGGTGGAACCCGACCTGTCAGAGGGGGAGGAGTCCAATGACGACAGTTAGAAAGAGCTCTCAACGTATGTGAGCTCTTGATCTTTCACAGCGCGTCTTAGCCAATGTTGCAAGGCAGCAACCTTAAATCTGTTCACCAGGCCACGACCACTGAATGGGCACTTCCACGACCAAGGTGGTACCCACGGTTCGTGCTTTCCGAGATAGCTGGTCATCCCCCATGACCACGCTATATCCTTTGCGTTGTTCCTCGTTCCCATCGGCGTGACGAGGCACGTGCAGGCGTGCAAGCAAATCCTCAACGTCCACTGGCATCAGTGCAGAGCCAGGACGAACTGGATTTGCCTAGACTCTGCAACCTAGGAAGTACAGGACCTGTCACAAGCCTGCAAGGCCTAGTATCCTTGCAGACCTGTGCCAGCTCCAGTATTCCACCAGTCACAGGCTGCTGCTCCTCTGATCTACGTGGACCACAGTCACGTGATAATCAGGCTAAGCCTGTGCAGGCACGGCCTGCCACGTGTCCTGTCCACTATGCCAGAGGACTGCACCCTAGTCGGCCACGGATGGCTAGGACTTCGGGACTTGATATCTTTCTTGTCCCTTGTCTGTTTCAGGCGGTCAGCACGGCGTTGGAAAGGTCTTTCCAAACTGCATCCACTTAGCATATTGGTTGCCCAAAATGCTAACTCCAACCCTTTCTTCTTTTGGAGCTGGACCAGCTTGAAACAAGCCTAACCTTGCTTGTGCCACTCAGCCACAGACCGCTTGGTCCCTTGGGGTTGATCAGACCTGATAGGGCCCAGGGTCCTGCCTCCTTTTGGGTAACAACATATACGCCCTTGGACCAGGCTAGGTGTACTGGCCAGTGAATCAGAGGTCACCCCAGGTTATCCCCTGACCCCTTGGTCAGCTCCCAACCTTTCCTTGGGAACTTGGTGTTAGATTAAAGTCAAGGCACATTACCTAGTCCAATGGCTGGGATTAAAGGATGCCAAGAACGTACTATTGTGAGTTCCTGATCTTTCACAGTTATCACAGGCGCCCGTTCTTATGGCGCCCGCCTTGGCCAGCCTTTCCCTTTTATGCTCAAAGAGACTCAGGTAGCACCTACAAATACTGCCTATTGGGGAGCCCATGTCTTCACTGGGTGTTAAGCCCAGGAATCACTCATGCCAGGCTGTGGCTCTGCTGGGGAATTGAACCCCACCCCAACCTCCAGGTTTATAGGTGACCTGGAACTTTACACAAGAGAAACATTACAACCATGAGAACAACATGAGAATGACATGACATGATTATGTTTTATTCAAGCATATATAACCCAGAATGTGGCTCCCTGGCAACCATGTTCCACATGGTCACACAACCAGGTTCTTTATTAGCAACAGGTTGGAAACAAGCACTAGAAAACATATATACAGCAACCTGTAAGAACCAGCATTCGGGTTGCCCTTGCATGGCCTAACTGTTTGAGGCCAAAGGCGTCGACTTAAGTCCTGGCGACTCTTCTGAACCCCATGGGGAGGGCCAGGCATGATTCTCAGCTGGTAGGAGTGACATTCCACACCAACTCCTGTCCAGGAGGGTGTACCTAACCCTGAAGGACCGGCTGTCAACCAGTAAGCACCAGTCACCACTTGGTACTTTGGTCAAGCAGCCCACTGGGGCACCCAAGCTGAAGCAAGGCCTGGTCTCTATGGCCGCCCGTGTAAGGGGTCCATGAGCCCACGGAGCAGGGGGTACTGCCTCTCCGCCTTCTCCTCCAGCTTGGTGAGGGCATCTGCAGGGTTGTCCACACCAGGCACATGTTCAATGTGAGCTAGGTAGGACATCTCCTTGAGCAACAAGTAGTCAAGGTCCCTGCTCCTGGCCAGCTGCCTGTGCACAAATTGCACCATGCCCATGCTATCAGTCCTCACCAGTGTGTGCAGCTGCAACCTACAGGAAGCCACTTGACATAGCTGGTAGAAGAGCTCCCTCAAGTAAAGAGCAGTATGCAGCCCTTCACAGATTGCCCTGCACTCAGCAATATCACTGCTGGGTGTAACCCTGTTCTGCAACCGACTGTACCAGGTAACAAGTGAGGTGTGATCTTGCTCCAGGGTAACTAATGCTGCTGCCCTGCCCCTGACCTCTGTGACCTTCCTATTATCCATAGAACTGTCCACATAGAGAACCATGTCAAGGGGCTTGTACAAATCCACAGGACCCAGTATGAGAGGGGGAGACATCATGACAGCCTGCACCACACTCTCAGCACCCACCTCAACCAGCTGGGAATCAGTAAGTCGACTCAGAACCAGCAAGTCAGGGGCACATATACTTGCAAGCCATGCCAGCATGCCCCTGATGGTAGCACACCTAGCCTGCGTGATGGGCTCCTGCAATGCATCTACAATCTGCTGTGGGTAGTCCTTACCACCCTCCATCCTGATGAACCACGAGCCCTTGGCTTGGAACAACGTAGCCTGCATGCCACAGAAGACCATAGGCTCATTCTCCACCATGTGCTGTATCTTACCCAGCTCAAACCGCTTCTGGATCTTAGCCAAGACAGCCTCAACCCAGTCTGGTGGACCTATGAGATGCAGGTCATCACCATGCAGTGAGGCAAAGACAGGAAGGCCATTGTGGGACCCTTGGAACAAACAGGGATCCACTGGAGACACAGAAAACCCACAAGTATTCTTCAAGAATTTCTCTAGGCTCTTTCTCCAGATAATGGGACTGGACCTGAGACCTTCCAACCCTTTCAGAATTCTCAGGTACCTGGCCTTTATCTCTGCTCTCCATACAGCAGGTACAGTCACAAAGAAAGGAGGGATATCTCTCCAAGTCTGCCTAGCCTGATCTTGGTCACCCTTGAGAAAAGCCCTCTTGAAATCAATCAGCACAGAGCTATAGGGCACACCCTTAACCAGAAAAGACAGAAATATACACAGCAGAATCCTCCACGTGTCATGCAGCATCCCTGGAGTATAGAGCTCCTCATCTAACAACTGGCCAGTGCCATGATACTCGGTTACAACTGGTCTGACATGTGGCACCTGGACACCATCTACCTCCTTGAGCTTGAGGACAAACATCAATCTGAGCAGCTGGTGAACTTCTGGCAGCTCATCCACAGGTTCTGCACAGTTGGAAACTATCCACTCATGCCCAGAAGCAACAAAGCCAAGAGTCCATGCCTTAGCCATCTTGGGGCTCTGCATCATCTCGACTAGCTGGCGCCAGGGAATAGGACTGTGAGCAGCTATCTGGTACCTGTTTACCCCTAACTGCCGTGGATCAAAGGTGGTTGGGATTATCAACAGGTCCTCAGCTATGGGCTCCTGACCTTGAGGACCCTCAGCTGGCTGACTCCTAACAGCCTTACCGCCACTGCAAGACCCTGGGAATAGTGATATCTTTCAAGGGGGAGGCTGCCCCTGCCTTCTAGTGCCAACTCATCAGAGGTCAAAGTAACCCCTGGCATGCACAAGAAGTTCTGACCCAGAATGGCAGGCCCCTGATAGCCCTCTACCACACAGAACGTGGTGGGCACCCCTAAGATAGGCACACTCACTTCCCCAAGGATCTTCATGGACACCTTTCCTGAGAAATCAGACACAGCAAGGCAACTGGGATGGGACATCTGTAAGCCTACAGCATCCTCTTCCCTGATGACAGACACCTGTGAGTTGGTATCTACCTCCATTGTAGCTGCCCAGCACGACCCCCACCCCGTGAGCTTGGATACCTTGGGATCATGTTTGCTGCGCATGAGTGCTCGGATGACGTCCGCCATGAGAGGCCCCCGGGCCTTAGGTGGCTGCCCCGTCCCCTCTGGCCTTGTGACAGTTGCTTCAGCAGCCTCCTCCTGCTCGTCATCTTCCAGCAGGGACAGACCATCATCCACCACCAGAGGATTGTTAGCTGCTGCTGCCTGGCTCTGGCCTGGCTCCTCAACCCAGCTGGGAGGGCCTGGCCCGTCTGCAGGCCAGATTGCATGTGGCCTTCTTCCTTGACATGAGCCCAGGACAACCTGTACACGTGCCTTGGATCCTTTTCCAAAGCCACCAGGCAAGATCTGTTAGCTTCCTCCACACGAGTGACAACCCCATCCTGCCACTTCCCCCGCTTGCCTGGAATAGATGGTTCCTTCCACATCCTGACCTTCAGCCCCACCTGAGGCCTCAGCACATTCCAGTTCTTGTCCTTACGTCTCAGCTGGGCAAATAACCTATCTGCCTTCCTAAGACTGGCCTGCACCACGTTCTCAGGCAACAAGCTATACTGCAGGGCCAGGGGAGAGACAGCCACACCATCAAAGTAATAGTTAACCCTGTGGTTCAGCTGCTCTTCTATCCCCTTACACCAGGCTGCCCTCTCTAAGGCAGATGCCACAAGTGGCACTGACTCTGCTGCTAGCACCACTGTCTTCACTTCACGTATGGATCTCTCTACAGCCCCTTGCTGCCCATGACTCTCCCTGGGGACTACTACCAGCTTACAAGGCAGCTGGTCCTGATGCTTGAGCAAACAGTCAAACTGCAAGTCTGCCTGCACACTCTTGCACACCCCAAAGCCTGGGATCAGGGCCTTCATACCCAACAACAAGTGGTGCTCCTGCATACCAGGCAGAACGTCTATCAGCCTGTATCTGCTGAACCTGTCCACCCCCACCAATATATACAAGCCCCTGATATGCTGGATATCCATCTGGATGTCGCCACGCTCCCTAGCAGGCTCCCTAGCATGGGACTGAGGTGGGTGAACAGCATTCTCCTGGCAACCACAGTTCTCAGCAGCAGCCTGGCAAGCCTCCCACAAAGGCTCCCTACCTAGCTTCCAAGCAAACATTGCTGCCTGCCCAGAATGCCCAAACATGTGATGCAACCTATGGCCAGCCTCAGCATAGCTCAGCACTCTGTCAGTACTGACCTGGCGAGACGTCTGAACCGTGTGTGGGGACACATGATCCACTCCTGAGGTTCCAGGGCTTCCCTGCAGGCCGTCCTGACGCCCCAAGTCAGGCCCTGCACCCTGGACCGCTCCAGGCCCTTCCAGCAAGGTCCCTTGGCCCTCCAGGCCAGCACCTGCTGGAGACCCACCACCTGCATGAGGCATAGGGAATTCAGCTGCAGCATTGTTATTGCAATCCAGTGGAAGAACAACATCTTTACACCCTTGGTGCTGCACAAGGGGCACACCCCCGTCCTTATGTACATCCAGCACACCTTCCCCAAGGGGTGATTGACTATTTACAGGGGATGATGTAGCTAGTCACTGCTGCCCAGACTGGCCTCCTGCCCCAGCAGGCTTGGCCTTCCTGTCAGGACACTCACGACGCCAGTGACCTTCCTTGCCACACACAAAACATGCTCCACCCTTCTTCCCAGACCCAGCCCCACCCTTGCCAGGCTTCCCCTGGCCTCCCTGAGGCTGCCCACCCTGCTTGCCCTGGTTGCCTTGAGCTTGGCCCTTGCCTTGCCCTTGGCCACCCTTACCCTGCTGACCACCAGCTTGCTGGCCCCCAACCCCTCCTTGGGGACCTGCACCCTTGCCACCCTGAGCCCCTGCCTCTGGCGCCTGAAGCGCTTACGCTTGTTGGGCCTTGCCCCATCACGGGCTGGGTACCCGGGGACATCACCTTGGCCCTGCACAGCGGAGGTGGCATTGCTGCCATGGGACTGGATAGCCTTGCAGGCAGGATCTGGCTTCCTTATGCTGAGGATTACAAGCTCCAGAGCACGCAAGGAGCCATCAGTCTGGTTAAGAAACATGCGGGCACCGTTCCTCCCATCCACACTCAAACCCATACGGTCCAGGAAATAGTCTGCCAAGGCCCTATCTGTGACCAGGAAGCCATACTTGGCCCCCTTGTCCTGATACGGTTGAGCCTAGCCCATTCCTCTGCCACAGGGCCCACTATCTCAAAGGTGTCATACTGATGCTTGTAGTAGTTGGTGAGGTTGAGAACCTTGTCAGAGAACTCCTCCCTCAACCCATCCAGGAACTGTGCCCAGGTTAGCTTATCCTTGACAGCAGTCCTAGCCTTCTCCCTGACACGCTCTGACGAGTCCCTGTTGCACGTGGACGAGTGAAACACTTGCACTAGGTTGACAGTGGGGTCCACGGAGAACACAACAAGCTCCATGTCCTCTAGCCACTTGTCCAAAGCTTCCTGTGCTAGTGGTGGGTTAAGAGGCTTTTGTCCATTCATAACAGTGACAGCACTCATGTGAGGTCTCGACCCTGGCAGCGCCTTCACTGGCTCCACCACAGCGGGTGTCACAACAACAGCACCACTTGGTCCAGCAGGCACAGGGGAGAGCACATCCACATGAGGCCTCTTACCATTGCCGTCAGCAGAGGGGTCCCTCTTACGCTTCTCCACGGCAGGTTGCCCATTCGCCACCGTTATTGCATCAGATGCCCCAGCGCCCGCGCCTTGCGCGCCTCCTCCACCGAGTCTTCGTGTCGCCTCTTGCTCCCTGGTCGCTTTCCCCCATCGCCGTCGCTGGCTGGGATCGCCTCTCCCACCAGCGCCTCCTTGCCCTTCCCAGGCTCCTGGCTCCTCCAGCCGGTGCCCCTCCTCGCCCTTGTCGCCGTCGCCCGGTTTGCCACGAGGCATTATATACAAGTGGGGACACAACAATAAAGGCGAAGGAAAAAGGAAGAACTGACTCAAGCACTGGCGTCGCTGGGGGATGCCGTGGGCACCGTCCCAGCTACTGACTCAGCACCTGCTTGGTTCGCTGCCTCCAGCTCTCGCTCTTGAGCAGTGGCTGCGATGGGCGTCTCTGGCCGCTCCTCGTCGCTGCCAGCGGCGTCCTCCCGTCGGCGTAGGGTCCAAACACTCTGCTAACGGGTCGCCCGTCTGCAGATTTCTCCACTGGGATCCGGGGCTCGCTCCCACTCGAGCGATCCCACTCAAGGTTCCTCACCCACCGCGTTCCACCACCCCGCTTGTCGTTGCAAGCCCCACGACCACCGTAGTCGTGTTCGGGCTCTTGCGGGACGTGCAGCTCAGCACGACGTCGTGCAGCGTACCCTTCTGTGGTACCGTCGCCTTGATCTATCTGCTGAGATGAACGTTCGATGATCCCCTCTGGCTGATCAACGAATTGGTAATGGAAGTCTTCTGGCGTTACCTCCCGACCCGTGATGACCTCGACCACTGGATCGTGTGCGTCTGGTTCCGCCGCCCGCGGTGTGTCGAGTGTTGACCAAATCCCAAATGGTCGTGTGGTTATCACCCACCGGTCTGCGTTTCCCCGTGACTCCTGCAAAAGAATGTTCACGAGGTGTTCGCACGTTTGTGAAACCACCTCTGCTGTCGACCAGGGGTTGTCGACTTCGCGCGCCTGCGCTTGCCTGATCACGTCCGGGACTTCAACTCCCGCGCCCAGCACAGACGTTGCCACCTGATGGTTGAACAGTCGCGCTGCTCCCAGTCCAATGGCCACGATCTGGCCCAGTGCCTCCCGCGCCAAATCCAGCTGCGACACGGTCACGTGCCCGCCCTGGTGAGCCACCTCCAGACCGTAAATGGTCGAGGACAGCTCGTCCCGTATTGACACAAACTTTTCGACGGCCTCTCGCGACAATTCGCCGGGAGCTGTCGAAGCCTCAATCTGCATCACAATGGGGTCGCTCGCCGCCGGCCCTGCTGCAGTTCCGCAAACTGCTACCCAACCTTTCTTCGCCAGCCCCCTTGCCAGGTACGCCGCCTGGACGAAGGTTGATGCGGTGCTCGGATGAGCGTAGGGATGAAAAGGTCGTGATCGCTCCGGGGCTCCTACCCGAAGCTGCGGCTGCGAGCTCTGGCTTTGCGAAGGCTCAATGGCCTGTTCCCTCGGCACGTTGGACATGAAGAAGTAAGGAGACAATAATACGAGTTAGAAAGAGCTCTCAACGTATGTGAGCTCTTGATCTTTCACAGCGCGTCTTAGCCAATGTTGCAAGGCAGCAACCTTAAATCTGTTCACCAGGCCACGACCACAATGGGCACTTCCACGACCAAGGTGGCACCCACGGTTCGTGCTTTCCGAGATAGCTGGTCATCCCCCATGACCAAGCTATATCTTTGCGTTGTTCCTCGTTCCCAACGGCGTGACGAGGCACGTGCAGGCAGGCAAGCAAAATCCTCAACGTCCACTGGCATCAGTGCAGAGCCAGGACGAACTGGATTTGCCTAGACTCTGCAACCTAGGAAGTACAGGACCTGTCACAAGCCTGCAAGGCCTAGTATCCTTGCAGACCTGTGCCAGCTCCAGTATTCCACCAGTCACAGGCTGCTGCTCCTCTGATCTACGTGGACCACAGTCACGTGATAATCAGGCTAAGCCTGTGCAGGCACGGCCTGCCACGTGTCCTGTCCACTATGCCAGAGGACTGCACCCTAGTCGGCCACGGATGGCTAGGACTTCGGGACTTGATATCTTTCTTGTCCCTTGTCTGTTTCAGGCGGTCAGCACGGCGTTGGAAAGGTCTTTCCAAACTGCATCCACTTAGCATATTGGTTGCCCAAAATGCTAACTACGACGAGCAGCCGGCTGCCCACCAAATGCACACCATCGATGTGTCCAAGGCCCGCTGTTTCATGTGTCACGAGGTCGGGCACCTCAAGAAGGATTGCCCGCGCCTCAAGGCGCGCACCAGCACGGCGACGGAGGCCACCAAGGAGGTCCCCAAGTTTTCTGGTCCCGCCTTTGAGAGGCGCCCAGCGCCCGCAGCGCGGGATGCTCGCCCGCGCAATTAACGCAGGCGCGCGGGCTGCCAAGCTGCGCGACGCGCGCACGCAGCCCAACCAGTTTCAGACACCCCGCTTCCCAGCGTCGTTCTCTCGGACAGTGCGCGAGCTCAATGAGATCCTGGCGCAGCAACAGGCGTCCGAGGCTGGAGGTGACGAGTATGAGGCGCTCAACCCCGGCGACGACGACGACTCGGATGAGGGGGAAGGGGGGACCGGAAGGTCGGACGAGGCGGCCTCCCGGCCCCGCGATCCTCGCGCATAGTGCCCCTTCCCACAGGGGTAGAAGTAGGAGTAGAGTTAGTCAACCAGGTAGCACAGACGCCTGCACCAGATGTGGGCGCGGAGATAGCGTCAGTCAATAACGTAGATAGGACTGGCGGGCAGGCCCCAGAGGTCTCCCCGCTCTCTTCATATGCAGACGTGTCGGCGACCGAGGTCGACCACGTTTCAGCCAATCATGTAGTGGATAGATCTGGCGGGCAGGCCCCAGAGGCCCCCCTGTCCGCTGCCTCACCAAGCACCAGAACACTGCTAGTTTTCAGCGGCGGACTGGCGCTCCCTACCACCACACTTGACCCGTTTCTGAAGGAGAAGACGATCCTGGATGTTAAGTTTATGGTGGATACGGGGGCGACCACATCTTTTATCCATGAGGCCCTGGTGCGACGCGCTGGCTACATGATTCGACCACACCCGACGCCCATCAACGTCCGGTATGCCGATGGTAACAAGCACCCGTCACCTGGCCTCGTGGACCTCAAGGCGGTTGTCCAGGGCATACCAGTGGAGGTAACAGCCACAGGGGGGCCGCTGGGCGCAGCTGACATCATCCTGGGCGTGGATTGGCAGGACGCCCAGGACGTGACGATCAGTGTCAAGCGACGGGTGGTTTGGTTCCCTGATGGCTCCTTCTGGTGCCCACGGCACGAGTATCTGGCGCACGGCACCGAGGTGCACAACGTTCAGCACGACGCGGGGCCCGAGAAGCCACGACGCCATGCATCTCAGATGCTGATGAGCAGCAAGACGCTCGCGCGCAACCTGCAGAAGGGCAAGGAGTACTACATGTACCGCCTTGACTCGGTGCCCCTACTTCAGGAGCTGCTGGAGATCGGCACAGACTTTACTGACGACGAGATCGCGCGCTACAACGCCGTCCTGGCCAAGCGGGAGAAGCTGTTCGACGAGTCTACACCGCAGTTTCCCCCCGCCCCGTTCTGTGCTGCACCATATCCGCCTCAAGGACGGCTTCGGGCCCACCACGTCCCCGATGTACCGGATGGGGCCAGTCGAGCTGATGGAGCTCAAGAAGATCCTGATGGCCCTCCTTGAGCGTGGTCTGATTGAGCCCAGTAACAGCCCTTTCTCCGCTGGGGTGCTCCTAGTGCCCAAGCCTGGGGGCAAGTGGCGGCTCGTCACCGACTACAGGAAGCTCAACGCGATCACTGTCAAGTCCAAGTACCCGCTCCCGCGCATTGATGACATCTTCAATCGAGTGCAGGGCGCCACCTGCTTCACGGTGATCAACTGCGCCGATGGGTTTTGGCAGCTCCGCATCGCTGAAGAGGACTGTCACAAGACGGCCTTCAATACGCCATACGGACACTACCAGTTCCGCGTGGCGGCGATGGGGCTTTGCAACTCACCAGCCAGCTTCCAGATGCTCATGAACGACATCTTGCGGCCCGTCATGGGGACTGCACACCTGCCACAGGTATCCAGTGACCTGCGCGACCCTCGCAAGGGGGACAAGCCGCCCTGGTCCTGGAAACGCACTTGCGCTTTGGCCTATCTGGATGACATCCTGGTGTACTCCAAGACCTTCGAGGAGCACCTGGAGGACGTCGATACGGTCCTGCGCATTATGGAGGACGAGCATCTCTCGGCCCGCAGGGCTAAGGTCCGTGCGGGGCGCAGCGTCCCGTTCCTGGGCCACACGCTTTCAGCGGCAGGCGTGGCCACGGACCCAGAGAAGATCGCCTCTGTCCAACAGTGGCCAGCTCCGACCGACGTGAAGGGCGTGCGTAGCTTCCTGGGGATTGCGTCGTACTATCGACGCTTCATCCCCCGGTTTGCCACGATCGCGTCGCCCATCAACGCTCTCCTCAAGAAGGGCGTATCCTTCGTCTGGTCGGCACAGTGCCAGCAGGCCTTCGAGGCCCTCAAGGCCAGTTTGACCGCGGCACCAGTGCTCGTGCTCCCAGACGTGCCGTCCCTTCCTTTTGTGGTTGCGACGGATGCGAGCAAGGTGGCTATCGGCGGGGTCCTCTTGCAGGACCAAGGCAAGGGCTTGCAACCGGTTGAGTACATCTCCCGCACAATGATCCCCGCCGAGCGGAACTATCCGGTCCACCAGCAAGAGCTGTTGGCTGTGGTCTACTGTTGCCACACATGGCGCCACCACCTGTTGGGCGCGCAGTTTGATGTTGCAGTCAGCGAGACAGGGGACCTCGACCCCGCCCGTTTGATTATTCACACGGACCATAGGCCCCTGACCCACCTCTTGACGCAGCCAAATTTGACGCCCCGTCAGGCCAGGTGGATGGAGTACCTTTCCCAGTTTGCCCCTTTTAAGATCCAGTATGTGAAGGGTGCGGACAACGTGGTGCCCGACGCCCTCTCCCGTCGTGCTGACTACTGGTTCTATGAGGACATGGGGGTGCTCCATACCACCTGCGAGGAGGCGCCTGGCGCCCCGCTCGATCTACGATGACCTCCCACGGTCGCCGCGGGCGCGCCACCTGTTTCACATGAGTCATACCACTCCGGATGCCTTGTCGCCCCCCGATGGCGACGACGACCAGCGCGTGGACGCGCGGTCCCCCGGGGAAGGGGAGGGGTCCCACACACGGGTTGCCCTTGGTGCTGTGGCTCAGGCTTTTTTTCATCTGGAACCTCTTGGATCCCCGGTGGTCGTGTCTGAGTACCTACACTCGGCGATGGACCAACCGGAGGAGGAGGACGAGGCCGATGCGTATACGGTCACTTCCCCCCTGGAGATGCTGATCAGCCGCTTCACGGTTACTGAGCCGGCCGCCTTGGAGGTGATCAAGTCACACCCCAAGATGATGGGCAGGCTCCCGTGCAAGTTCCAAGAGGGTCGCCTATACGTCATGGTGCGCCCGGACGCGTGGCGCCTCTACATATCCGAGCTCTGTCGAGCAGCCTTGCTCCACGAGCTCCACGACTCCCTAGTCGGCGGTCATCAGGGCATTGGGCGGCTGCTACCACGGGCGCGTCGTCCCTTCTACTGGCCTGGCATGAAGGACTACATTGCGGCCTATATACGCGAATGCCCGTCGTGCCAGATATGCCAAGTCCCAGAACACGGGTACTCAGGCTGTCCCAAAGACGCTACCTGATCCCCTGGGTCCCTGGGACTCGATCCAGATGGATTTCGTCGGCCCCTTTAAGAAGACCAAGAACGGCAACAGCAAGATCTTGGTGTTCGTGGACCGACTCACGCGCATGTGTCACCTGGCCCCCTGCCCGGCTGACCTCACGGCCGAGGGGTGTGCCAAACTGTACCTCAACCACGTCTTCCGGTTCCACGGGCTCAGCCGCCAGTTCATCTCGGACCGGGACACGCTCTTCACCGCCCGGTTCTGGCAGGAGTTCTTCGACTGCCTGGGAACCAAGGTGTCGCTAGGGACGGCATATCACAGCTCGTCCTCCCATCTGGTGGAGCGACTCAACCGCACGGTACAGGAAACCATGCGCCACTATACCGACGAGGTGGGCAGCAACTGGGAGGAGTTGCTGTGCTTGGTGGAGTTCTCCCTGAACAACGCACCACAGGCAGCCCATGGCCTAACTATGTTCTTTCTCAACACGGGAAGGCATCCGCTGACACCGACCGACTTGCTGACGAGTCCGGCGCTGGCGGAACCGGAGGTGCTGCGCACTACTCTGGCGGGCGTGAGCAGCCTGCTGGAAAAGATGCGCCAAGCTCACAACAGTGCGGTTAAAGGGTACCGGGCCGCCGCCGAGCGCAACATGGCTCGCGTGGAAGGCAAGCGGGACTCTAGAGCACCGGACATCGAGGTCGGGGACTGGGTCCTGGTAGAGGGACCCCAGCTCGGTCGATTCTCCCAGAAGGTGGAAGGGGAGCTCAAAACGAAGCTCCGGCCCATGTACCTGGGGCCCCACCAAGTGCTGGAGAAATGGGATGATGTCATGTTCAAGGTGGACGTGCCCATCTCATGGGGCACCGCAACAACCTTCCACCGCGACCAGCTCAAGCTGTACCACCAGAACTCTATCCAGGGTAGACTCAATCCCCCGGCTCCTGTGGAATACGACCCGGAGACAGGGGAACAGGAGGACGAGGTCGAGGAGATTGTCGCCCATCGCGATTTCGGGCGTGGTCGACAACGCCAACATCGGATCCGGTGGAAGTTTTCTAGATATGGGGCAGAGGCCTCTTGGCGGACGGAGAAGGAGCTCTCTGGCTGCAAGCGGTTGCTAGACGCGTACAAGAAGGTCCACCGGTTGCACTAGAGGTATGTACATACACTTCGAGGTATGTACATACACATAGAGGTATGTACATACCACAGGTACACAGTACCCTAGTCGGTATGACACACCGGTACTCACAGGTGTTGCCTCGCTGCTCGTGGTCATTCAGTTGGATGGAGACTAGGGACGACGAACAACTGCTGAAGCTGAGAGCGAATGATGATTGTATTATCAATAATACAATGAGAGAGCAATGAGAGAGCAATGGAAGCTGAGGGCTCAGCATGGAACGTCTGGGCAAACTCGGGTGCTGCGGCACTCCCCAGTGCTACGCCTATATGCCTATGGCGGTGCTACCTGCAGCACCTCACCAGTGGACAACTGTACACTGCAATGCCATGCGACCACGTCACTAGCATCAACTACACTCGGCCCGTCCAGAACCGGATAACCCGGGTCTGACGGGTCGAGCTGGAGTCTAGGCACAGTCTGGCACTAACCGCACATCGGTCCACATGACACCTCAGTACCGTACACCCTGCCGTACAGTACTGAGGTGTCCCGCTCAGCCGCGGTAGGCAATACGCGGCGCGCAGGCCGGAAATCCGTGTGTCAGCCTAAGCATCTCATCTAACTCCCATTATGTTTTCCTTTCAGGTTGAAGGCTAGCGACTTCAAGCCTGACCCTGCCCAGCTAGGAGACTGACTCCAAGCTGACTGAGGTGCTGAGCAACTGACACCCATACTGCAACATCTGGACTGAAAAAGATGGGCCCCAGAACTCGTGCAATACTTGTGATGGCATCACGTTTAGCTCAACATGCCCGGGGAGTTCCTCCTCCTCGCGAGCTCACAAGGGAGATAGCTATGCCTGTCTGCCTATCCAGGGAGTGCATCACCAGCCAAGAAAGCCATTGTAAAAATGCCAAGGTAACCGTTTAAGAGGTTCCATGTTGTTCCATCATCATCGCCCACTCAGAGAAAAAAAAATACCCAGCCAGGCTGGGTCAACTGAGCGCAGGTTACCTGCAACCTGAGTAGTGACAGTGGACAGGTTTATTGCACCCTGCACTGTCCATGTTGTACCTGGACAACATGTGAGAACCAGCCACCCCTGCCCTGCACAGAGGGGGCTGAAGTCCTAGTGACAGGTGACAGGAATATTGCATCCTGCACCTGTGCTGAGCACGTTGTACTAGACAACATGACAGCACCCATGCCTTTACTGCCACTGAACAGTTAGGCCAGGTGGCCCAGGATATCCACAGTGAACTGGGGTCCTGGGTAACCACCTGTCAAGGGAGCTTTGACCCTCCACTTGAATGGGAGGCACCTGAGCCACTGAGCTCAAGGCCAAGCCACCAAGGCATACCACCCTAGCGGAAGAAGAGAAGTGTGAGATACATCCCATGCCCACCTATGAAGGTGTGCATAACGAAATTCCATGGTGTTGAAAAAATCGAAACAGATTTTATTGGCATAGGGCACGCAGATGCATGAAAACAGACTCCAACCAACCCCCTTGCTGGAAGCCACAACCTACCCCTTGGCCCTGCCCAAGGGGTACTGGTTACCTAGGCGGCCCTGGTGAACAGGACCCTGCTAGGCGTCCCCCCTATGGGGCAGGGTTGCCTGCTTGCCATAGGGGTTCTGTCAAGGACATGGTCCTTGTATTTGTACCCACCTGACCTGGCTAGATAGATAGAGGCTCTTGTACAGGAGCCACTGTTTTTTATCCCGTTGGATTTGGCCTACAAATGAGAAAGTTGTGGCCAGTTTTAGTAATCAGGGATTAGTACCTATGCCAAGTGGATCCTTATAGGCAGCTGACAAATCTGTCTATGTCAGCTGACCTATGACATGTCAGATGAGAATCTATGACAGGACAGCTGACTGATTGACATGTACACTGTGCATGTCAGATGTGGCGCTGATATGTTCACGCCAGATTTACTTCATCATCATCAGATCACACATAGAGAGATCTTTTATTAAATAGTTAGATTACTGTGCAGCAGTTACAAGTTAAGGCTGTACATCAGTTACAAGATAAGACTGTACAGCAGTTACAAGATAAGATTTATTCTTGTCTAGATCTGATTGGTAGCCTGTACACTGACCTAACCTGATTGGTGGCCTGAGTATTACATGAGAATATTCCTAGGCACATTCCTAGCCAGCCAATCAGGTCATTCCAGTTTTCTGCCTGTGTTTTTTCCTCGAGTTAATAAAACAACTGAGGAGCCTTGCCTAAGGTACTCCTCACTATCATTCTGCCTCAAACTGAGTCTCTGTCTCTTTGCTTCCATCCTCCATAGCCTGTACCTGCAAGGACAGGCACATTTGGGTTCCAATCACAAGCATTGTAGAAGGCAAACCCATTAGTTCTTTCAACAGGTTCATCAAGTGGTACAACAGCTGATATTGTTCAGCTGCCTGCTGAGGCACTTTAGTGAGTGCATCAGCAGCGTTGTGTTTGTCCTCCACGTGACGGGTGGACTCCCAGTAGGTGGACTCCTGTTTCAGGACCACCCAGTCAAGATCAGTGTGGACAGCATAGGGGTTAGCAAGGAAACTGAGGACTGACTGACTGTCAGTGAGCAAGTGTGCCACCACCCCAGCATTGCTGCCTGCTTGCATCTGCAACCAAAGCAGCACATGATTCAAGTACCTGGCATGAAGCACTGCTGACACCACTGCCCTGCACTCAGCAGCATTGCTGCTGACAGCCTTGCGTCTATGCAACCGGCTGTACCATGAAATGAGAGACAAGGGTGCATCATCATTCTGCACAAAATACAAGCCTGACTCCCTTGCCTGCAACTTGGTAATCTGCCTGGACTCCATGGAACTATCCATCATAGCTTGGATGTGAATGGTTTTGTGGAGATCCAAGGAGTGCAAGATAAGGGGAGGGCCTTCCTGGAGAGTTTTGGTGATGGCTTTGTGACCTACTTGCATCAAGACATCATCATCAACTCTGCTAACCACAGCCAGGTGAGGTGCACACGTTGAGCACAACCACCCCAGCTTGCCTCTAATGGTAGGACAGGCTCCAGGTTTGATTTTTGTTTGCAAAACCTCCAAGCAGCTGTGCATGTAATCATTGGGAGAATAAGTGCACACACCCACTGGTTTTGATGCTGCTGGAGTTGTAACATTGTGCCACAAAATTTTATGGCAGTGGTGCCCAGCTCTACTTGCTTGCCAATCTCAAAATGCTGTGACACTTGTTGAATAAAATCATCCACAGCACGCCTTGGCCCAGCAATCAGCTGATCATCCCCATGCCACACAAAGGTGAGAATGCCATGAGGGTGTGGGACCACAAAGAAGCAAGGGTCTATGTCATCATATCTAGCCCCTAGCTTTTCAAACACAGCCTGAGCTGACATCCTGAAAATGCGAGGAGCTGATTGCAGCCCTTCAACACCTATGTTAGCTTTCAGGTACTGCTGAGGGATGTGTTTTGCCCAAACTCTGGGAGTGGAGACTACATACACCTGACCATGCCACACTTGTTGTGCTATCTCAGGTGAGCCTTTCAGGAAAGCCCTTTTAATGTCTGTAGCCTTACATACATAGTCATCCCCATCATTGAGATGACCCACAAAGACAGACAGCAAGATTTTTAGGATGTTTGCTGAATGCCTGGCGTGTACAACTCTGCCTCTGTCAGATCAGTGGTGCCCTTGAACTCTGTCACACAAGGTCTAGCATGAAAATGACTGACCCATCTGCTGCTGGCTTATGTTTACACACAAACTTCAGGCGCAAGTGCTTGCACCCTGCAGGCTTTTTGTCAATAGGTGTGACAGGTGGAGTATGAGAAGGACTAAGAGGATCTGGCACTACCCATTCTTCCCTGGCCTTGTTAAAGGCCTCCACCCATTTTAGGAATCCTATGTGTGTGCGACAGTCTTGCTCTATCTGTTCATAAGAAAGAGGAGACATTTTAGCCACATCATGCTTGCCCAATCCAAATGAGTTGGGATGAAGTTTTTGGTTGTGAACCAAGTCTGCCACACAGGGTTCTTGCCCTGGGGCATACTTGGGTGTAGCAAATTTTACAGAAGCAATGTTGGTGTTAAGAAGTTTTTCAAGAGAAATTTTGAAATGATTCAGATCAACACCACCCATGTCCTGGATGGATAGTCTATCACTGAGATGAGGACACCAGGGTAACAGAGAAAAGGATCCCCCAACAAAGCATTCCCTTTATAACCTTCCAATACCTGAAAAGGAGTGGGGATACCGAGTATAGTCAACATGACCTGACCTAATACCTTGAGGGATGACTGCCCTGAGAAATCAGCCACATGGTGCCAGGGTGAAGGTTCCAAAGGCAATGGGGCACAGCCAGGGCACTGATAATGCTGACCTGGGCTTGTGTGTCCACTGCAACCATAAATGGGCTATTGTCATTCTGCCCAACCTTCCCCACCTTAGCTGATCCTGCAGCAGTTTGAGCTTTGGCTCTATGAGCTGCTTGTAAAATGCGAACAGCGTCTGCTAGGCTGCGTTTGGAAGGTGCAGCTAGTGGCTGAGCTATGTTCACACTTGAAGAGGTGATAGGTTGCTGATCACCTGTTTTGCCAATGTGACCCTCTGCTGCAGGGGGCCAAGCCTGCAGTGACTGCCTGCAATCATCAAGGGTGACCTGGGTGTCACAGTGGGTGTGGCTCTCACACTCACCAGTGGGTGTTCCAAACAACCACTCACTGGGCAACGCTGGGATGCCAGGCAACTGTACAGGGCTGTCGGCCAACAGCTCTTCCTCCTCTGCCACGTCTGACACAGTTGGAAAATACAATTTCATCCTGTGAGGTGAACACCTGTGAATTTTCCCGTGTCATTGTGTTTAACTAACACTGTCCTGCCAGTGGTGTTAAATTTAGGATGGTGGCTGGCCCATGCCAGGTACCCACCTTGCCTAGTCCCGACTCCTTGTAGAATAGGACCTGATCCCCTTCTTGAAGGTGGGACGTGGATGCTTTGCATCCTTGACAGCTAACCTGCTAGCTGTCTGTGCTCGCTGTGCGTTGTATAGGGCTAGTACCTCAGGTGGATAAATGCCTGCATGCAATCCATCTGGTGTAATGACCACCCCTTGTGGGGTTTTCATGAGTGGCCTCCTGTTGAGGACTTGGCACAACCTGGTGGACCACAGAGCTCTGTCAGCATATGACCCACTGTCAGCCAGCAGATTGCCATCTTCTTTGGCTACAAGGGTTTTAATGGACCTGATGGCCCTTTCAATAATGCCTTGCCTCTCATGATCTTCTAGCCCAGCCAGATCAATAGCCTCACACCCTGGTTCATTGGCAAGACACGTGAACTGCTGATCCAGTAACAATGCCTCCACAGGGTAGTACCTGGCCTGAGCAATCAAGAGAGCCCTGAGCAACTGTGTCTTGTCCATTCCAGGTAATGGTTCAATGGTTGTGTACCTTGACCATGCATCTTTAAGTGCCAAGTAAGATTGTCCTTTGATATGAAAGACATCTCCTACCACCCTGCCCTTGCTCTTAGGTGGGGTAGCTACATGCCACTTAGGGGGTTTGGGTGCATTGAACTGACAATGCTGGCAGTGGGATCTGACCACCTGGCATGCACGTCTGAGTGCTGCCCCCCCTATTGCTGCTGCCACCACCTCTGCACTCACTTCATGCCCATAAAGGAAATGCAACTGCAAAGCAAGCTCCTGAAAACTGATCTGAGCATCCTCTGCTGGGGACACTCTGCACACCTTGGGAACCATAGATGTGAAGGTTGGTTTAGAGACATAATCTTCTGAAACCAGCTGTAGCACCTTTCCAGAACTGCTCACTGCTCTGACAGTGGGGCATGCAGATGAAAGAGGTGAAGCAGGCACACTCAAGCCAGCATGAGAGGGAGACTCACACTTCTTGCCGTAAGGAGGCCGCTTGCAGTCCTTGGGGTCACCGTGGGGCGGCCCGTGGCACTTGTGGCACAGGACGTCCAAATGCCCCAGCTCGTCCACGTTCTTGCGGCAGGTGGGCCGCAGGTGGTACTTCATGCCACAGCGGGTGCACCGCTGAGAAGACTTGTCCTCCTTGTCCTGCTTCTTGTTGTTGTTGTTGTTGTTATTGTTGTTGTTGTTGTTGTTGTTGTTGTTGTTGTTGTTGTTGTTGCTGTTGCTGTTGTTGTTGTTGTTGCTGGAGCTGCCCCCCTTGGAGGGAGACTGCCCCTTACCCTTGCCCTTGCCCCAGCCCCTGCCCTTGCCCTTGCCCTTGCCCTTGCCCTTGCCCTTAAACATTTGTCCCAGCAGGGACTTGACTTCTGCCATAGTGACAGGTCTCTTGCTCCTGTCTTCCCTCTCCCTATCCTCCTCCTCCCTCTCTTCCCCCCTGACCCTCTTTACAGAGGTGCCCATGGCCCCCTGGCTAAGGGGAGCCAAGGCCAGCTTGATATAATCCAATGCCTCCTTCATGTCCTCCCAGTACTTTGCCATTCCTGTGGCAAGCATAGCGTAGGTGTTTTTGTCAAGTTTGAGTTTCTCAAGGAAGAACGCAGCAAGAACTTGTGATCTAGCTGCTGGACATCAGGACGTGCTTTGATGGCTAGCTCATATTTCTTTGTCTCAGCCACATAGTCCACTGATGTGACCCTGTATTCCTCTACCCACCTGAATGCCCCATATATGTCCACAGATGAGGGGGTGGAGAGGAGGTCAGTTAGCTCCTTCATGAAAGCCTCCCAAACTGCCCTAGCCTGCGTGTCCTGCCACTTGGGATACCTACGCTGGAAGACAAGAATGAGATTCTGAATCTGAGAGAGGACTGATGGTAGAAATCCCCCTGCATGAGAGATCCAAACCAATTCTTGACATTCAGTTCCTCCCTAGCCAGCTGAGAGAGAGAAGTGCATGATTCCCCTGCTCCCTAGTATACCCCTCAGGCAGCCCCCTGACATTAATCCTATCCACAGGACGGTTTTCATTGTAAGTGGGCAACCTAGAGGGGGATGCAGGGGGAGAGGGAGAAGATGGTGTTGCTGCTGCAGCATTCACAGGAGAGACCTGCTGAGAGGGAAGTGCTACTTGAGTGAGCTGAGCAGGATGGGCAAACATGGGCTGTGTAGGAGGGTTAGACAACATAGGGGTGGGCTGGGTGGGGGTGTGAGTGTGTGTCACTTCCCGCCTCCTGCTGCGGGCCTCCTCCCAATCATGGAAGGTGGGAGAGAGGGACACTTCATCGTCAGTAGGGTTAGTAAGATCATGATGCAGCCAGGTAGGCAGCCACCTACCCGCCCCTCTCAGGATGGCGTTGTGCAGGAGCTCCAGCAAACGCACCAGACGCACCCTGCTGCCCTGCACCCTCCTCCCTGAGAGGAGAGCCTGCAGGGCAGGCAGCAGGTCGTCGCACACCCTACGTGTGCCCGCTTGGAGGTTGGGCAGGCCCAGGATGTGCGTGATGATTGCACACACCAGGCTGCCCGCCTCCGCGACGTGCATCTGCTGGCTCCTGTCGGCCAGCCCACGGAAGGAGGCTGTGGCTGTCTGTATGGCACGCCACACGGCCTCATCACCCAGGGTGATGAAGTCGCGACCTTCCAGGTCGCCCTCCAGCAGTGCTGGTTGCTGCCCAGCTGCGGTGGGACCCTGAGGCCCCTCCGGCCCTGCCAGGGCCTTGTCCTTGTTGCGGCTAGAGGGGGCCTGCCCCCCAGAGCCGCTGGAGGTGCCCGTGACACCCTCCATGGGGGCTGCATCCCCCGCCAGCGCCGGAGGCGCCGGCGTCGCTGCCGGGGTCCCTGCGACCCCGGGCGCTTGTGTCGCCGCCGGGGTCCCTGCGACCCCGGTGGCCTCCTCAGCCACCTGGCCCCCCACGCTGGGCGGGGGAGCCTGCGGCTGAGGTTGGACCCTCTGACCTGCCAGAGGGTCCTGGGTGGCTTCACCACCCATGGGCGTGTTGGGGGCGTCTGCCGCCCCGCGCTCCGTCGCAGGCGGCATCGCAGCCGCCTCACGCCTATCCGGGCCCCAGCCAACTGGCGTGACTTGGGGCCACGGCCCCAACGGAGTCAGCGCGATCTCCTGTCGGGCGACCACGCGCAGCGCCTCTCTCTGGCGCTGCCTGGACGCCCACTGATCAACAGTGCCGGGGTTGTGCCTCGGCCGATTGGCGAAACAGTACAGCCAAACCGCCACCTGAACCAGTGGGACTGCATCCTCAACGCCCCTCGATCAGCGTTTGCACCCGATGAACCTCTATCGCGTGTATCTCCTCATCTGGAAGCACTGAAAACGTTGACGTAGATCCGGCCGTTCACCGAAATGAACGCCGGGATGTCGTCCTCCCCAATGGGGAGAAAATGGGGTGGGCGCCCGAACGCGACCGGGGGCGGAACATGTTCCCCATACCGGTCAATGTCCATGGTGGCCATCTGTCGGCCCACGGAAAGGTTGCCAGACGTCGCAGGTGTCTGTGACGAAAGCTCGAGCGAAGGCCGAGGCCTCGCAGGCTGCACCTCCCCATCCTCCTCGAGGAATCACTCCGCTCACGACCCCCGTCACCTGCGACGGGGGAATTCGTGCCCGGGGGACCTGCCCCCCAGGTGCCATGGCGGACGAACCGCCAGTGGCAAACGGCCGCCCGCTCGCCATCCCCGGGCGCCGGGCCCCACCTGCGGGCCCCGACGCCTGGGTGGTCAGCGACCACCGTGCGGAAGGTGACGTTGGGCGTCACCCTCGCATCGTTGGTGGAGGGCGTGCCCTCCGGCGAAAGGCGGGGTGAGGTGCGCCTGGCAGGCGCCTTCCCCTTGTTGTTGTTGCCGTTGTTGCCGTTGTTGGAAGCCATATCTTTTTTTTGCTTGTAAAAAAAATATCGAACTTTTCAGTCCAAGTTGGATGGAGACTAGGGACGACGAACAACTGCGAAAGCTGAGAGCGAATGATGATTGTATTACAATAATACAATGAGAGAGCAATGAGAGAGCAATGGAAGCTGAGGGCTCAGAATGGAACGTCTGGGCAAACTCGGGTGCTGCGGCACTCCCCAGTGCTACGCCTATATGCCTATGGCGGTGCTACCTGCAGCACACGACCAGTGGACAACTGTACACTGCAATGCCATGCGACCACGTCACTAGCATCAACTACACTCGGCCCGTCCAGAACCGGATAACCCGGGTCTGGCGGGTCGAGCTAGTCTAGGCACAGTCTGGCACTAACCGCACATCGGTCCACATGACACCTCAGTACCGTACACCCTGCCGTACAGTACTGAGGTGTCCCGCTCAGCCGCGGTAGGCAATACGCGGCGCGCAGGCCGGAAATCCGTGTGTCAGCCTAAGCATCTCATCTAACTCATTCCTTGTACAACAGACGGGCTCCCCAGAGGAGACTCGATCCAGCCCCAGAGGCAGCCCCAGAGGCAGTGATTCCAGCAGTCCCTTGGTGCGGTTCACACCCCCAGCCTCCCCAGAGGAGCCTGCAGGGTTCGCGCCGACTTCCAGTTGTGGCAAGAGGCGACGGTCGGAAGGCATGATGGAGCAGGGGTCGGACATAGCTGCAACCGCCAACGAGAACAACCGTGAGACCTTCAAGCCGCGGCTCTTTCTGCCGGACTACGGCGAGGAGGGCGTGTTCTTGGCGCGCCGACGGCGCAGGAATGGCAAGGCCGACCAAGACTACCTGGCCGCCTCGATTCTGGAGTGGCCCGACGAGCGACACGAGAGATTCCGCACATCCTTGCAAAGGCACTGCGGGTTTAATGTAGAGACCTGGACGTCGACCAGGGCGAATGTGGTGACAGGGACAGCTTGGGAGGTCCACCAACCCAGCTGTGTCTGCGACCGTTGTCTGGTTACGGTAACGGCTCTCATGTCCTACCCGCGACTCCTGTTCCTGCTCGTCGCACCGGCACGGCGTCAGAGTCCCCAGCGGGCCTTCCGGGGTTTGCCGCCAGACGGGGCCTTGCGGCGCCCGTTCTGCACCACCAACGGCCAGTACTCCCTTCGGCAGGCGCTCGACCGTATCGTGGAATTGGACGAGGCGGATGATCGCGGAGGGGAGGGCCCCGATGATGAAGAATACTGGAGTGAAGACGACGACCTGTTTCCGCCGCGTCCGGCGCCCCGGGAACCTGCCCCCTCAGCCGGCAACGCCTCGCGCGACCCCCGCCGCCGTGAGAACTCGGGTGACCGGCGACCGCCGGGTCAGGACCGGAGTTACGTTAAATAGTGCCAGAACCTTTTGCCCACTGAGGCAAATCGGTCCGTCACACTATTTTGCCCGGAATAACCACTTCCGAGCACCCAAGTTAATTCGGCCGAATTAACTTGGGAATAGTGTGACGGACCGATTTGCCTCAGTGGGCAAAAGGTTCCGGCACTATTTAACGTAACTAAAACCTGTGCACCTTGGAGGTCAGGGGTTCGAATCCTCACTGAGGCAGTTCCGGCGCAATATTATTTGCGTGCTCAGCGGCCCAGGCGGATGTCTCGGGCTCTTCGTCCCCCCTCCACGAGGCCAGGTTTTAGTTACGTTAAATACAGTGTTTCTGCTAAGGGTTTTTGGGCTGCGGTCGCGTGTGACCACGGCTCCCAAAATCCTGCGGTCAATGTGACCTCAGCCACCAAAATCCCGCGGTCGCACCTTTCAACATAGCTTTGTTGCAAGCAAGATGTGTTATACACTCCATTGAGTGCTTAGCCTAGGTCGGCTTTGTATTGGGGAATTGGGGGGGGGGGGGGGTCGCTATACCATTATATAGGCATTGTTAGGTGGGACGTGGATTAAAAATGGCAGTCACTGTTAAGGCAATTATGCCTCACCGGCTTATGGCCTTACAGCCCTTACTACTATAGTTACAGCCTTCACTCCCTTCAGTAGGCACAGTGGCGATATCCAATGTGCACGATAGGATTGAGGACTGTCAAACCATTAAATTAACAGCTAGCGACAATAATAAATTTAGATGACGCCGTACTAACAAGTGATGAAGTGAAGTCACACATGCCACATGGGCCAAAACTCGAGGGCATGGCCAATTGGCCATTGGCCGGGCAACTGGCAAGTGCTATGTAGGTTTACTAGGTTGAAAACGGCGATGCTTTCCATGACCTGAATTCCGAGCAATATCGTCAGAATGCGGACGTGAGTGTCAGAGACGACCCAGAGCTTGTCCCGCTATTTTTCTCGTGAGATTCAGAATTGCGGCTAGCTTCGACATTACTCAGATTCCCAGGCGGCGGTAGATACCCTGACGATGGCGTCGGATCAGGCACTGCTTCCGGATGCATGGCATCGCCAGGGAGGCTGCGGCCAGCTTTACCAGATGAATAAGATGATCGAGATGGTGATCGTGGCTCAGACAAAGACCGTGGCCGAGAAAGTGGACGGTGTGGCATGAGCCACGCTAATATACCTTTAGGTCTCAGTGCCTGCGGCGGACGCTCCTGCACTAGAGTCTTTCCTATTGTTGCTGGTCGGGCATGTTCAATGTTCCATTAGCCGACAGGTTCGCATTTTACGCCAAGGCAAGCAAAATCCCCCAAAGCAGGGCTAGTCGCTATCGGCTCTAAATTTGCTATGCGTTTCCACTGATAATATTTAATACTACGTTTTATCCAGCAACAAAACCTAGCATCATGTCTACGAAATCGTCAGCCATACTGGCTTTGCCGCACCGTCGACCGTGCAGCAGCTACAATAATTCATCGCAGCACGTTAAGGTGCAGGCTCTACAGTTGTTGTTGTTGTTGTTGTGTCCCACGCCGCACATGGGCAGCAGAGAATCTAGGCTCTACAGTAGAGTCTAGCCGCTAGGTAGGTATGGCTGAGACTTGAGCCAGGTTGACAACATCGGCACCAATCTATTAGGCAGTCCTCCGAACGCGGATACTAGTAACTAAAAAATATCTGATTTCAGCAATGAACCAAGGCAGGCTGAATTTTGTTCAGTCAACCCTCTGTACTCGGGAATTTTGGTTCTGACAATTTCAGCACAACCCTCGAAGTTCCAACTGACCGGCCAATGGGCACACTAACAATTGAGCGCAAACCGCAGCCAGAAGTGACCACGGTCACAAGACTTGTCAGGCCGCGGCCACCGAAATCCCGCGGCCACATGTGACCGCGGCCACCGAAATGCGGCGGCCACGTGTGACCGCGGGCCCCAAAATCCGGCGGCCGGCGGCCACATGTGGCCGCGCGCGGCCCGTTAGCAGAAACACTGGTTAAATAGTGCCGGAACCTTTTGCCCACTGAGGCAAATCGGTCCGTCACACTGTGTATTTTGCCCGGAATAACCACTTCCGAGCACCCAAGTTAATTCGGCCGAATTAACTTGGGTGCTCGGAAGTGGTTATTCCGGGCAAAATAGTGTGACGGACCGATTTGCCTCAGTGGGCAAAAGGTTCCGGCACTATTTAACGTAACTACCGGAGGTCCGGCAACTCACAGGACGCGTCCCGCTCCAGAGAGGCTTCCCAGGGTGTGGGTGTACGCCCGGAGGCGCGTGAGGAGGAAAGGTCCTTTCGGCGGACCTGGGACCAGGCAACGGTCCACCAACGACCACACTCGGGGTCGCGGTCGCCAAAGACGGCCCCAGAGGTCGTACCCTTGGCTGGTCGTGGCAAGGCGGTGGCGGACACATCTACTGCACAGGCCCAACGTTCGGCCCCAGAGGTCGCACCTTCGGCTAATCGTGGCAAGGCTGTTGCGGACCCATCTACCGCGCAGACCCAACGGTCGACCCCAGAGCTGGTCGCTCCGCCAGAAGCCAGTGGTACGGCTGCCCCCGGCCCGTCGTCCGTGCAGTCAACACGGTCGGATACTGAGGTAGAGATCGCTCAACCAGCGGGTTGCGGTCAGGTGCCAGAAGTTCAGGCGCTCGCGCCAGCAATTCCGGGCCCGCTGCCCTGTCACCAGGGGGGTGCGCCGGTTGTGCCATGGACGATGGGGGACTACATCCGGCCGCTGCCCGGTCGCACTGTCACCTACGGGGGCAGACGCCCCCGCATGAAGGTTTTATCGGTGGCTTGGCATCGGGACGCGGACATCCAGCTGCGGGCTCCATACGAGTGTGGGGGCCATGCGCTAGCGTTTACTCCAGGGCCCTGGTGTTACAAGGACCGAGGGGCGTACATGGAATTGCTGAGAGTGGACTGTTAAAATCGAGTTCGAATTTCATTAAAGGATAATTTTACGGTAATCAGGTTACAAACTCAGAGCCAAGCCCCCAGCTTAATTTACCAGCGCAACCATAGCCATTGCCAGCATAGCAGCAACAACCGTTGGACCGCCGCAACACAATGCTGGCTTTTGGATCATCATCGTCTGTCAGGCGGCTAGGCTAGCCTGCGGCGCTAGGCACCGACGCAAGCCTGGGAACGCATCTCCGTTACACATCTCCGTTACAACACACCAGCCGAGTACCGACCAATCGACACACACCAGTATCTCGCCACTTGTCACGCCAGCCGGCAGTACCCAGAATCCTAGTCCGCACCTCAGTACCGGACCAGTGCCGCACAGCCAAAGTCTAGGGCGTAACTCACGAGGCATAACGCACACAGCGTAACTTAAATCGTTGTGGATCACACAAGCCAAAATTCAGCCGAACCTCAAAACGGCTAAGTCCCAATGCGCTGAATTAACCCGAACGCCTCGAACCACAAAATGGCTAAGTACCGGCACACAATCATTAATTATTTCCATGTGACTGCGAGCTGAAACCTATAATATAACACCAGCCGCTTTTTCCCGAGCAGTCACACATCCCACCAATCATTATCTCACTCAGCTCGAGAGTAACCGACAGACACCTCACCAGGAAGCACTAACACAGGACGCTATGTACTAGGGGAGTCCGCACCCCTCACTTGGCGCCCATTCACGCCCTGGTAGTACAACCAGCATCTGTCAGTAAGTCAAGTAAGCAAGCGAGAATACAAGACTGATCAAAAGACCACCCTCGGCTCCAACACCAACCACACCCTGAACCCACGGACTTTCACACATCACCAACCACAGTCCCCGCCTCCGATCAGGTCCTCAACCCAGGACCATCCCATCAGGTACATCCCCACCAAGATAGAGTTATCCAACCGTACTGGGTCATCCTGAGATGGGCTCGATCCAGGGGTCATTCCCAGCCCACATGTAATGCGTCCCAACGCCTGCCAGCCTGAAATTCTCATGCCACATGGTCCATTGCCCAGATCTACATCAAACCATCCAGCAGTCCTTGCAGATCCCCGAGAGAGCCCCCCATGACCATCCGCAGGAGGCGATACTGGTCGCGCGCCCCAGCAAACAGCTTGGTCAGCGCATCAGCCGGGTTGAGCTTCCCAGGTAGATGAAGCACGCTCACTGCGTATGACAGTTCCTTGAGTAGTAGGAAATCCAGGTCGCGCGTCCTGGACAGGCTGTTGAGAATGAAACTCACAAGCGGCTGACTGTCGGTATGCACAGTCGTGGTCAGTACCAAACGAGCATCCAGCCACTTGCCCATCCAGCGCAGAAATTGCTCTAGATACAGGGACGCCTTGATGCACTCACACACCCCGCGACACTCATTGGTATCCGATCCAACTGCCACCCTGCGGCACAACCTAGAGTACCACCCACAGAGCGAACCATTGCCCTTGGGGTTGGAGAGCACAAACAAGCCGCCCATGCGAGCTCTCGTCTTGGTGAGCTCCCTGCCCTCGCCAGACGTGTCAGCAAAGCAATGCAACACAATCGGCTGAGAAAGAGACAAACCAGAAAGTACTACACCCTGGCTCTCAGCAACATACTGCTTGATCACAGACGGAGAAACGAGAGCCAACACCTCATCCACAGTCCTGCTTAACACCAGCAGGTCAGGCCCACACACCGCTGCCATCCAGCCGAGCTTGCCACGCAATCTGCTCCACAAACCCTTGGCGCACAACTCCTCCACATCGCGCATGAGCTCCTCCCTGTACTTGTCAGGAATACCCAAGTGCATCCGGTGCTTACCCGACACCACCCGCAGGGTTTGCACCACCCCGCAAAACACCCGTGGCGTCTGCGGCCCCAATTGCTGCAACTCACCCACTGGGAACCGCCGCCCAATGTCAGCATAGAATGCATGCAAGGCTGACCGCGAAGCAATGACACGCAGTCATCCCCATGCAGTTGTACAAACATAGGACCAGACGGCATCCGCGCCACGAACAACGATGGGTCGTAGGGAGATACCTCAAACTCTGCGATCTCACCCAACGCACGCATGAGGGTTATCCTCCAAACAATCGACGCGCTCTGCAGACCCTCTATAGCCTTGCACAGACCCATGAACTCAGACGTGACCACCTCCTTCCAGAACGGCGGCGTCTGCACCACTAGAGGCGGAGTACCCTCCCACACCTCTTGCGCCACTTCCTCGCTAGAGTTAGGGAATGCGCGCTTGACATCAATGGACGCACACGCGTAGTCCTTGCCTTCGTCCAGAAAGCTAAGAAAAATCATGCTAACCATCCTGAACGTGTCCCATGCCATCCCTGGGGTGTAGAGCTCCTCCTTGGCCAGCGGGCTAGTACCTGCAAACTCTTGTGATACCGGCCTCACGTAGCAGATCTCCACACCTGCCTTCACCTTGTGGGACAGCACCATCTTCAGCGGAAGCACCCTAGCCCCCTTCGGCACCGTGTCAAGCGGTTCATACACCCCGTAGCCCTGCCACTCCTCAAGTGCCTTACGGAATGCACACCACCAGCTCGAGAACCCACTAGGCGTTGACATCTGCAGTACAAGCTCAGGGAATGTGATCGGGGAATGTGCGGCTATGTCCCTCTCAGTGATTCCTAGGCTGTTGGGATGCAGTAATGCAGGCATAACCAGGTCAGCAGCTGGCGGGAGATCAGCGCCCCACGCTACACCCTCCGTACCCGACAGTGCTGCTAGCCTAGCCACTGTGCTGCAAATGCGACTGAGAGGCTCGACTGACTTGTAAGACTGTAGCTCTATCGACCCGTGACCTACTCGGGTTAGCAATGAGCTCTGAATCCGCACATCAGGATGGTCCAGGAAAGGAAGTCCCAAAATGGCGGGTCCATCATACCCCTCGAGCACGCAAAACGGCGTCTCCTCCCCAAGATCGTCAGCATTACCTCACCCCGCACCGGCATCCTCACTAACCCGGAGAAGTCCTCCACATACCTCCACCTGGACGCAGTGCACGGCAGATGCCTGGCTACTCCCTCACCCAGCAAGCACACCACCGCGTCAGTGTCCACTTCCAATCGACAACTACCCAGCCCGTCCGAATACCAGTTGGCAAGCTTAGAGACCGCAGCCACCAGCTCACCTGGCTCACCTCTCTCCTCGACAGCCTCGCTGTCGTCCATGGGGCTATCGCCCTCACTCGGCAATATAGGCCCCGCGTCGGCCAACCCGCCAACGCCACCAGCCTGCTGCCCCGCACCTGCGGTCAATGCCCCAGCATCGCCGGCCCGTGCAACCCCACCTTCGGCTGGCTCACCCGCCTCACCGGACCGTGGTACCATCCCACCTTCGGCCACCCGCTCCTTGCCGGCCCGCGAGATGTTGCCCCCCAACTGCCGCTGCTCGCCCACCGTGGCAGCGCGTCGAGCTTCCTGCAGGCGCTCCACTAGGCGGGCTAGTACCGCGGCGCGCTGCTTCTCCTGGTCGTCAACGGCTGGGGCAACCCCCGAACCGCCCGACCCCACGCTAGCGGGACCGCCCTTGGAAGGTGGCAACCCAGCTTCCGGCGAAAGGGAGCGAGTAGGTTGATCAGGCCCACCCCCCTCCCTCACCCCCCCTGCAGCCCCGGGATCCCCCGCCTCACCCCCAGCCTGCACACTGGGGTCCCTAACACCTTCCTCAGCGGGTGGGTCTGGCGGCCCCAGCCCGTCATAGTAGGGGCGCAGGTGTTTCCACGCTAGCAGCTTGTCGTAGCAACTGTCCTCTAGCGCTACCGAAGCAAGCATGTGATCAGGATCGATCTCCTTGACCACACCGGGACCTCTCCATAGGCCCCGTTTTCCATGACTGCCCTCCGCGTAGGCCCAGACCCTGGCGTTCACGCACGGCACATAAACCTGTCCACGTCGCAGGTCCATCTTTACCATGCGCACGTAACGATCGCTCAAATAATCCCTGTACTCTTCCACAGCCTCAGGTGACAACAAGCCCATCTCCACTCCCTTAGGCGTGACTGCCACCTGCCCACCCAACACCTTGACCATTACACGGTTGTTGAGACATTGCTCTATCTCATTGCAGATCACCAGCCTCTCACGATACGAGCCTGTTCTCATCTTCTCCATGCATGCCATCACCTGCTTCGATGTCTGTATGTGGCGCTCGACAAGACCCTGGTGCTCGTGGTCAGCTACCCCAGCAAGTTCTATCTTCCCCACACCCGGCTCACCCACACAGCACTCAAACTGCTGATCGCACTCCAACACAGATGCCACACCAAACTTGGACCTGAGGAGACGCAATGCATCACACAAGTGCTCCTTCAGCTTGCGCTCAAGTGGCACCATGACCTTGTACCTGGAGAACCTGCCCACTGCAAGCACGTAGTCTCTGTCGTCATACATGAATACATCACACTGCACCACACCTCGCTCAAACTCTGGCCTACGTGCATGGAACTTGTGCGGTTTAGGTGCCCGCTCCTGACATTTGCGACACCTTAACCACACCTGCTTGCACATATCCACTAAGTCTGTGAACCCTAGCATGGCTGCCCACTCCTCACCCGCATGCCCATGCCCTAGTGCTTTGTGTAACCGTGTGGCCATGTTAAGTACACTGAGCGACCCGGCTGCCTCACCGCACGCCGCACCATTCACATGTGCTGAACTAGGGTCTGGTGAGGTACCACCTACCGGCGGCCCGCCCGCTGCGGTGTGCCCCCCTGCAGCGCCTCCAACCCACTCATTCCCCATCCCCTGAGACACTGCCCTTCCCCCTTCTGCAGCTGTCCCATGCTCCAGGTGGCCCCCCTTCTCCCTAGTGCCTGCTAGCACCGCCACCTGAGCACCCAGGTAGGGTGAGTACACCTGGGGGGTCGAGCTGGCCTCCCCTGCACCAGCCCGCATGCCAACCTCACCTAGTCACCTACGGCCACCGCCCTGGGCCGCTGGGCACAGGTGAGTGTCCCTCGCAAAGTGCCCTGGCTGCCCACACCTGTGACACACCGCTGGTGCTTGCGAGTTGGCGTTGCTGCGTGCCTGGAGAGTGTCCTTGTGCCTGTGATAGCAATTGGCTGCCATGTGTCCCGACTTCCCACACACAAAGCATGCCCCATGCACCGCCGGCTGTGCACGCTGCTGCTGCTGTTGCTGCTGCTGCTGCTGCTGCTGCTGCGAGCGCTGTTGCTGCTGATACGGCGACGCAGCTGCAGGCTGTTGTGCATGCTGCTGCTGCTGCGGGTATGGCTGCTGTCTACCTTGCTGCCATCGCTTCCCAGGCATGCGCTGCGCTCGGCTGAAGCTGCCCTTATTGCCCCTACGCATCGGGCCCCCATTGCCCCGAGGCCCGCTGGGCCCCGCGCCGCTAGAGCCACCACCGCCCGCAATGGCGGCCACCTTGCCCCCATCCGGCGCTTTAGCAGCACCACCTTGGGCACCACCAGAAGAAGGAATGGAATTCACAGCGACAGGCGGTAATGCAGGGGAAATCAGACCCAGCTCATTGAGCTTACCTTGGGCCCGCAGTTGGGCCACCATGTCCCTCTCCTCACCCTCGACAATGCCCGTGATAACCTCAATCGCCTTATTGAGATCATCCTCGGCTTTCTCACGCTTGAGAGCTGCCATGGCATTCTGGAAATTAAGGTCCTTGGCATTGCGAACATAACGGTCCACCACCGCCAGTTCCACCACCGGAATGCCATCCTTTACACTCTCGTTTCTCGCATTTCTCAAAGCGAGAAGGTCGAGTGTGTAGGGACGCTTCGGCACCCAATTATAAATGCCAACATGACGAGACTTGGCAGATGCTTTCGATTCAAGAAGTGCTGCACGCAACCTACCTCCAATTGCAGCGCCCTCGATTTTCTCGTCACGGCAGGAGCGCAGGCAATTTACTAGAATGGCGTTGTCGGCTCTAAACATTCCGGCATCCCGGAATAGCCCATACAGATCCTCGGTTTTATCTGCATGATCCGCCACAAACGCCTCAAACCTGTCACAGAAATCCTCTACCAATGTCACTGCCGCATCAAGAGGAATTGTCCCGACTCGTGTTTTGCACAGCTCTATCAAATTCTTCTCATTTCTTAAATCCTTCCACCCAGTACGCTTTCTCGAATCCGTCTCTTCTTGTTCTTGATCCGACATTGCTACGTTTTTCCTTATTAATTAACCCCGTCCTAGTACATGTTAAAATCGAGTTCGAATTTTATTAAATGATAATTTTACGGTAATCAGGTTACAAACTCAGAGCCAAGCCCCCAGCTTAATTTACCAGCGCAACCATAGCCATTGCCAGCATAGCAGCAACAACCGTTGGACCGCCGCAACACAATGCTGGCTTTTGGATCATCATCGTCTGTCAGGCGGCTAGGCTAGCCTGCGGCGCTAGGCACCGACGCAAGCCTGGGAACGCATCTCCGTTACACATCTCCGTTACAACACACCAGCCGAGTACCGACCAATCGACACACACCAGTATCTCGCCACTTGTCACGCCAGCCGGCAGTACCCAGAATCCTAGTCCGCACCTCAGTACCGGACCAGTGCCGCACAGCCAAAGTCTAGGGCGTAACTCACGAGGCATAACGCACACAGCGTAACTTAAATCGTTGTGGATCACACAAGCCAAAATTCAGCCGAACCTCAAAACGGCTAAGTCCCAATGCGCTGAATTGACCCGAACGCCTCGAACCACAAAATGGCTAAGTACCGGCACACAATCATTAATTATTTCCATGTGACTGCGAGCTGAAACCTATAATATAACATGGACCTGTATCCCCACATCCCCCACCGGGTGCCCCGGCAGATCACCCCCGGTGAGCCCTTTCCGTTCAGTGTGGATGGGGTGACGCGTTACGCCCCGGAGGGCGATCATTGGGATTACCATGTGGCCGGTTTCCCCCGTGTGGTGAAGCCCCCCAAGCTGGCTCCAAACGCTTTGGCGTTCCTGCACGGCGTCGCCCCCGACTTCATGGATGATCGCTTGGGTCCGCCGGCAACGGAGGTCGATCTGGGACAGGTGGCCACCGTGATGCTGGGTATGGGGGAAACATATGTGGCGGATTACCGCTGTGGGGTAGTGGACAGAAACGTCAAGTCCCTTCTGTTCACCTTCCCGGAGTACATGACCGCCTTCCTCTCAATGTGGCCTCCCAACGCGTGGGACCGTTTGTCCCTGTCCGGACGCCGTGGCACTGGCAAGCCGGAGCAGTGGGCCTTCGAGGGGGATCTCCTGAGGTTCCCAGGGACTCGGGGCCCCCAGGCCACGGAGCACGGTGAGCGAGTCTATCGGTGGGCGCACCAGCAGCAGCAGATGGTGCGGGACAGGCGAGGCCATGGCCGCTGACCAGGAGCGTCGGCGGTGGTACGGCGATAGCTGGACGGATTCCATTATTTGACTACGTCAAGGCTTGCCCCTGTGTGGCAAGTTCTGGGGGAATTGGTTTTACTAGTCTGATGGGTGAACATGGGCTGGGACATAGTACCCCCATTAATTAATTAATTAAACTCGTGCATGCTCCCGTTGGGGAGTCACGGAGCACCAAAGTGCTTTTAATCCCTGTGTGTGCACTACAGGAGAAAGGGCAGAGACCCCCAGTCTCCTTCATGCCAAAGGCATGCCACAGCTGCAATCGGGCGCGGCTAGCTAAAAGGTACAGGCTAACGATCCGGCAAACTGTGGGTGCAATAAGACCCATGTGAGCATATCATAGCAAGGAGCGTGGGCAAGTAATCTGAACATAGCCAGGGCGTAGCATAGCTGTACTACCTTATGCTGGTTTTGGCATCAGGCTAGGCTGTTGGCACAGCTAGGCACCATTCTAGCCTGGGGCTGTGACACAGTTGTCCGTCGACCACACCAGTGCTTGTCACGCCCCGGCAGTACCCAGGTCCTGCACCGGAGTACCGGGTGCTGAGGGGGTTTCCACACAGCGCGTTGTGGCAAGTCAGCCGAACCTCTATGGCTGATTGGGGAACGCCTCGCACTGGCTAAGTACCGGCATTGACTGAGCTGCATGGACCTGCACAAGCAGCGGTGAGCCCTTTCCGTTCAGTGTGGATGGGGTGTTACGCCCCGGAGGGCGATCTATTCCCCGTGTGGTAGCTGGCTCCCGCTTTGGCGTTCCTGCACGGCGTCGCCCCCGATTCATGGATGATCGCTTGGGTTGGGGTAGTGGACACGTCAAGTCCCTTTGGACACCTTCCCGGAGTTGATCAATGTGGCCTCCCAAGCGTGGACGGACGCCGTGGCACTGGCAAGCCGGAGCAGTGGGCCTTCGAGGGGGATCTCCTGAGGTTCCCAGGGACTCGGGGGGCCACGGAGCACGGTGAGCGAGTCTATCGGTGGGCGCACCAGCAGCAGCAGATGGTGCGGGACAGGCGAGGCCATGGCCGCTGACCAGGAGCGTCGGCGGTGGTACGGCGATAGCTGGACGGATTCCATTATTTGACTACGTCAAGGCTTGCCCCTGTGTGGCAAGTTCTGGGAATTGGTTTTACTAGTCTGATGGGTGAACATGGGCTGGGACATAGTACCCCCATTAATTAATTAATTAAACTCGTGCAGCGTTGGGGAGTCACGGAGCACCAAAGTGCTTTTAATCCCTGTGTGTGCACTACAGGAGAAAGGGCAGAGACCCCCAGTCTCCTTCATGCCAAAGGCATGCCACAGCTGCAATCGGGCGCGGCTAGCTAAAAGGTACAGGCTAACGATCCGGCAAACTGTGGGTGCAATAAGACCCATGTGAGCATATCATAGCAAGGAGCGTGGGCAAGTAATCTGAACATAGCCAGGGCGTAGCATGGCTGTACTACCTAGGACTAGGCTAAGGCTATGGCTGGTTGTGTACCGTGCGTTGGCGGCACGTGACTAGGTGTGTTGGCACAGCGAGGCAACATTCTAGGCATGGCTGCCTTAGCGGCAGTGACGCCAATGGTTACAAGCTAGGGCTATTGCTATTCTAGCCCGCTGGGGGCGTCCACATCTTGTGGTTGATCATCAGGTCCCCGCCCCTCCAGTACACCTTGGGCTTCTGGGGTCCTGCTTATGGCGGAGGTATTCCGGCCACAGGTCGCGTCGCTGCTGTTGCTGAGCGGGGGTGAGGTCGTCATCCAGCGTCCAGGTGAGGTCGTGCAACCGCTTGCGACGAGAGAGCAACCGCTGCTTATCCTCAGGGGAGGGGAAGGTGAGTAGGACTGGTGGGGGGGCCGCCTTGTCCCGTGAGTGGGGAAGGCGGTGGCACCCACGCAGTTCTACCTCACCTACCAGGCCCATGAGGGTAAGAAGCTGGTTCTTGAGCTCGTCAGCAAGAGAGGTTGACGTCTCACCTGGCTTCTGGGGGAAGCGACGTAGCACCACTCGGCACTCGCGGCGAGCGCGGTCGGTGACCTCCCGTTGCTGGGCCTGGCGGTGGTCCTCCAGCTCCTGGAGCTTTGTGGCGATGGCGTCGGTGGTGGAGGCGGTCGCTGACCGCAGCAGGTCCGCGTAGGAGAGCGGCGGGAGGTCGCCAGCATCCTGCCGGGGTGGCTGGGATGCAATGGTGGCCGTCTGCTCCGCTATATCTTGGGGACCTGTGTGGCCAGGGCCTCGGTGTGGGCGGTGATGCATGGCCTCAAGCTTCTTCAGGAGCACACCACACTTGCCCTCCACCTGGTTAAGGCGAGAGACAAGTGCAGCATGCGTTTCCGAAGCCTGCGCCGTGGTGTGTAGCGCCGTGAACTGGGGTTGTAGCTTGTGGACGACCTTGGTTTCCACGTTGGAGACCCGGGCCTCGACCTTGTTGAGCGTGGTGTTCAGCGATGTCAGCTGCTCGGCCAGCGGCCAGGTCACGTGCTCCTCCAGCACTGCGCGGATGTCATCCTTGCCGAGGGAGGAAGCCGATGGGGCTGCCGGCTGTGCGGGGGCTGGGGTGCGGAGCTTGCTGGTGATGTCGGGGAGGCGGATCTGGAATTGGCTGGTCAAGATAATCAGGCGTTGTTGTACTTCGTTCAAAGCATAGAGCCAGGACATGTCTCCATTGTAGTCGATAGCCTCCCCCTTCCTGGGCACGAAGAGCTTCCGCTCCTGTTCGAGGAACTGGAGAACCTCAATGCATTCCTGCGGCGACAACTCTTGCCACACGGTGAGGGAGAATCGTCGGTCGCCGGGGAGGAACTCGCTCCATTTTCGATCGTGGCAGGGTTTCTTGGGCTCAGGCGAGGCGCTTGGCGAGGGTTTGGCGGGTAAGCCTGTCGGCTGAACAATGGCGAGGGCGAGAGGGTTGGGCTGGGCGCTGGGAAGCTGTGCCAGCTCCTTTTCCAGCCCTCGTTTTGCTTTGGTAGTCGTCATAGCTGGTCACGTGCGTAACTTTGGCAATACTGCGTTTCAGCCGTAACCGATTATACTGGCGTGTGCGTCTCAAAAAAGCGCATCGAATGCAAGTGGTCTGACCAAATTTGGGGCTCAGACGCAAAAGATCTGAGCTCCGCCGTCAGCCATACCGCCGTCAGCCATTTTCGCCTCACCCAGAAGGATGATGCAGATTGGCAGGATAGATGTAGTACCCCCATGGTCAATCTGATTTTTTGCCCTGCGTGGCAAGTAGAGTAACCCTGTGTGGTTAGTAGCATGTTTGTTGTGTGCTTTCTCCCTTTAAAAGTTGCTGGTCCTTATCTACATGACGGTAGGGACTACCGTCCCCCGGGGAGGGGGAGGAGTGTTGCGAACCCGACCCTTGGAACGGGCGCAACAATGGAATAAATTATGTATTTTGGCTTGTTGTCATAGTCCGTAGGACTTTGGGACTCATTTCGGGACTTAATTTGGGAACTGTCCCTTGGTCAGGACTTTTGTATGGAACTATGATAGTTTGTGTGATTCGGACCGATTATTTTTGGCCTAGGTTGATGTACGAGATCTTCTAGAGGCCGGTGCAGTCGCGCCGCGCTGCGTACTTTATAGCTGGTTGAGATATTGTACTCATGCGTGGATTCTGTAGCCTGGCGAGGGTCGATGTCGACCCGAGGATCTTGTGTGGACTGCATGTTTTGGAATTCTCTGGAAGGTCGGCGCCATGTCGGCGCCCCTTGCCAGCTTGGTGGCAGACCTAGGTGAAATTGGTCCGAGGACGAGAGTCTCGTCCTCTTGGTTCGGAATGAAATGAGTGTGTCAGTATCACCTGTCTGAACCTGGGGCATAATTCCAACTGCATTTGGTAGCTCTATCCTAAATGTAGGTTGTGTAGATTAATGCAATATTAATCACCGCGAGCCGTAACAGGCCTAAAGCCACGCCTGTTCCGTTAATCCCACTCCCAGAGAGTGGTCGTGGTTAGCCAAGAAACCGGGAATAACCTACCTTAACAATAGGATCTTTCGCACGACCCGGATGGGTTCGTTACAGCCTGGGCGGTGAGGCCTGCGGTGTTTTGCAGGACCTCGATGGCGATGGCATTGTCCTTGAGGCGCTGGTCGATGTCGCGGAGCTGGGCGGTGCATGATGGAGTCGGTGGAGGCGGTGTGTGTGGGGGGGTGGCGGCGAGGAGGGTGGCGGTGGCGGTGGGGATAGTTGTGAGGGTGAGAATGCCACGAATTCCGCCATGGTTCTTGCAGGAAGTTGCCTTTATTAATAACAAGGAAACACAGACGTAAGTCACGTCACTTCCAAGACTGCACGCAGCACAGGCGACAGGGTCGCAGTGCCCAGAGAACGTGCACGCAAGAACTAGCGTCCCGGTGCGACCAAGTCACACATATAGCTTGCTAGGGACGCGTCCAAGTATTCAGCTGCACTGTCACAGCTGAACTGTCAATCAATTGATTACACAGACTCTGGCACGCCTTTGGCGCGCAGATCTATCAATTGTCCATACGGCTAGTCCTGTGGACCTATCCGTACACTACTCAGCATCAATTGTCTCATAGGTCCTGGCGCGCTACAGTGCGCCTACCTATCAATTGACCATCAAGTCCTGTACAAGTCCTGTCAACGTCCTGCGGACTATCAAAGTGACACTTGTACATCCTGTGTCCGTACGCGCCCACAGTGGCGCGCCGGGTACTGTCGGCACAGCCTAGGAAACGTCATAACTTTTACGTTCCTTAACCAAATGAGGCGTTCAAGGTGCCGTTGGAAAGAGCGTAACAATCTCTATCCATCTAACGTAAATCCTTTACGTTAACTCCAATCCCTTCTTTTCTTTAGGGATCACATCCCCTGCCAGGGACCCTTGAAGTAGCTTGAAATGTCCTTCACTCCAGCTTGAAGCTTGAACAGATGTCTTTAATGGCCATGCCATTCCCCCAGCCCTTTCTTTTAAGGAACTGGAAAAGAAACAGATCTGCCACAGGGAAAACCATTCATGAGAAATGGATAAAAACCTATGGAAGTGGCATTACAGAGTACCACCAGATATTAGAAGCACACAAAATTAAATACATACAGGTTAATTCTATGAGGTCTTCTCCAGGAATTAATCCCATCACCTCGGTAGAGCCTCCAGTACAATGACCTTCTGGCGGTGAGTTACATTAATCCCAGATACTAATCCCATAAAACCCAGTACATATTCAATATAAGTACAATAAATCCATGACAATTAAAATACCACTTGACAAAGTAAGGCGTATTACAATAGTTTGCCTGTCATTCTCTCAACAGGGGTCTATTGGCGCCCGTCTTACGGCGCCCGTCTACTTGCCAGATGGTAAACTGCCACAGCAAACAAATGACAAAATGAAACACATAGGCAACAATTAAATCCTGCCCTGGGGAACTAGGGAAGTCTGAACAGGCAAACACCTGAACAGGCCAGCTTGTAGAAACATAATACCAGGGAATCGAACCCCGCCCTATAAACCCCAGAATAAAGGTTCCCAGACCATTGTGAGAAGTATGTACAAATATACATTTCTTTTAAAATAGAATACATGGTCTGTAATGGACCTGTCAACCTTGTGTAGTCAACAGCATGAACCCCAGCCAAAACCTGGCTGTATCCTGATTAAAATCAGAGTGAGTGTACCATGGTCCATGAGCCTTAGTACAGACTAAAATACAGGTATTATGCCAGTCACAATGCTGACACTACCACACAATCTGCTCTCCAATGCCCTATAACCATGCACCAGCTTAGACAGCTTGCTGAGATGGGTCCATCAGAGACTGAAGAACCTTGTATTGCACTGCTGCCTTCTGCACTAGCTTGGTCAAAGCATCAGCAGGATTGTCAACCCCAGGGATATGCTCAATATTGGCCAAGGAGGACAACTCCTTAAGAAGGAGATAATCCAAGTCCCTACTTCTGGCCATCTGCCTGTGCACAAACTGCACCATCCCCATGGAGTCTGTTTTTAGAAGAGTGGTAACCTGAAGTGGCCAAGGAGTGTTAGAAGTCATCTGATGAAGCAACTCCTTCAGATAAAGGCTTGTGTGAATGCCTTCACAAATAGCCCTGCATTCTGCCACATCACTGCTGACAGCCACCCGTTTGTGCAGGCGACTAAACCAGCTCACCAAACTCCCCAGGCCTTCCTGTCTGAGCACAAAGAGCCCTGCAGCCCTGCCCCTGACCTTGGAGACCTGCCTGCTGTCCATTGAGCTATCCACATACAGCTCCATGCAAATGGGTTGTGATAAATCCACTGCAGACAACAGAATGCCAGATGAAGCCCTGACCTGATCAGCCACCTTGGCAGACCCTAGCTCCACCAGCATGTCATCAGGCAACCTGGCTATGACCATAAGGTCTGGCCTGGAAATGCCTGCCACCCAAGCAACCATGCCCCTCACCATGGGACACAGTGCCTGTGTGATGGTTGGAGGAAGCTTGCTAATGAGGGTCTCTTGATATCATTGCCCCCCACCAGCAGCATACGCCACTCCCCCCCTTCTTCACCAGTGTGGCCTCCATGCCCACAAACAGCAGAGGCTCATTCTCCACCTGCCATTGCTCCCTACCCAGAGGAAACTTGGACTTAATGATGGAGATCAGCTCCTTAAGCCACGACGTGGGAGCTATCAGATGTAGGTCATCCCCGTGCAGCGAAGCATACACTGGCAGGCCTTCCCATTGCCCCAGAAACAGACAGGGGTCTACAGGAGAGACCTTCAAGTTGCAATGCTCCTTCAGGAAACGGTTGAGAGTCTCCCTCCAGATTATTGGACTTGACCTCAGGCCCTCCAGGCCCTTGAGGATTTTAAGGAACTCCGTGTGGATGTCCCTTTTCCATACAGCAGGCACCCTAACATAGAAAGGCGTCTTGCCCTCCCACTTTTCCTGTGCCACATCTGCATCCCCTCCAGAAATGCCCTCTTGAAGTCTATCACCACTGAGCCATAGTCCAAGCCCTTGTTGAGAAGGCCTAGAAAGACACACAGCAGCAGCCTCCAAGTATCATGCAGCATGCCAGGGGTATACAACTCCTCAGCAGTGCACTCACCAGTACCCTTGAACTCATTCAGCACTGGCCTGACATGTGGTACCTTGACCCCGTCCACCTCCTTCATCTTGATGACAAACTTGAGCTTGAGTAGACGTCGTGCAGGAGGCAGGTCATTGACAGGTTCCACGCATTTCTTGGAGATCCAGTCCTCCCCAGATTTAATCAGACCCAGTGTGACCTGGGGACACATAATGGGAGAGGACATGAGCTTCACCAGGCCTTGGTAGTTGATAGGGCTGTGTCCAGCAAGTGAGTGAGGACCAATGCCCAAACTGCTTGGATGACTAGCAGCTGGCAGTATGAGGTCATCAACCAAGGGCTCCTGCCCCTGGCACACTTGCACACGCTTAACCGACCTGGTTACTGCACGTGATAGGTGAGTGGTCCTGAAATTAATCAGTGGGACCTGACCAGCCCCTTCCTTAGTCAGGAGAGAGGACGTGATCACTACCCCATCCTGGCATAGGAAATTCTGCCCCAGAAGAGCAGGTCCTTGATAGCCCTCCAAGACACAAAAAGCAGTGTCCTGTCCAAGGATAGGAATGAATACCTCACCCAGTACCTTCACGTGTACCCCGCCACTGAAGTCAGACACAAACTGATAGCTGGGTTCAGACATGCTGTACCCTGCTGCAGCCCTGGTCCCAATGATGGAACCTGAGAATTAGTGTCTACCTCTAAGGCAGTGTCCAGCCCCAGATTGCCATGCCACCTGAGCTTGGCTACCTTGGGCTGCTTCTTGGCCCTTTGTAGAGCCCCAATCAATCCAGCCAAACTTGTCCCCCTGGGCTTGGTTAGTGCCTTGGGCTTGACAGTTGACTCCCCAGCTGTTGACCTTGCAGCCTGTTCAACAAGTACCTCTGCAACCTGGCCAGGGCTGACAGATTCCCCTGCAACAGATGTGGTCGTTGCGTCAGTGATGTCACCTGGGACCTGAAAATCCTGCAGATCCTGTGAGCCTTGTGCCTGACTGCCCTCATTCATCAGGTTAGGCTTGACATATGACCAACTCAGCCGGTGTACATGCTTTGGTTCGTCCTCCATGCTGACCAAGCATGCGTGGCTAGCTTCATCAACCTGGGTAACCACCCCAGGACTCCAGCTACCACGTTTGCCATAAAGGCTAGGTTCCTTCCAAGCTAGGACCTTCTGACCCACTTGTGGCTCCAGCATCTTCCAACCCCGGTCCTTCTCCCTCAGCTTGGCAAAGGTGACATGTGCAGCATGTTTCCAGCCCTCCAGCACATGTGGTGGGCACAGGCCATGATATAGACCCATTGGGCTGACAGCAACTCCATCATAGTAGAAGTTAACCCTGCTGTTCAGCTGCTGCTCCACGTTCCTCAGCCATGCACTCCTGACAAGTGCAGGTGCAGACAAGGGTACCCAGTCTTCAGAGATGATCAATTTCTTGACCTCCTGGATTGCCCTCTCGATAGCACCCTGCTGCCCATGAGCCTCCCTAGGTGTAACCAGCAACTCAGGAAGGGTAGGATCACCCTTGAGATGCTGAAACTGCATGTCCACCTGGATCCTTGTGGTAGGAAACTTGGCTCTTACATTCTGCAGGGCAGCCAGCAAGTACCTGTTCTTCATAGAAGGTAAATGCTCCAGCACCTTGTATTTCGTGTACCTGTCCACGCACACCAACAGTTGCATGCCCCTGATGTGTTGGATATCACACTGCAGATCACCAATGCTCTGAGGTAGAGCTTTGGCATGTGATTTCCTGGGCTTGTTGGAGGACAACTGGCACTTACACCGTGAGGCAGCTTGCTGACACGCCTTAAGAAGGGGTGCCCTGCCCATACGGAAGGCAAAGTTGTTTGACAGAGAAGTGGCATGCCCAAACATGTTGTGGATTCGGGCACCCAACTCCTGGTACACAGAGGAAGCAGTCCCTGGCACAGTCAGGACTGTGCTGTCAGGTTGTCCAGCATCACCATGCTGACTTCCATCCTGTTCTGACTCAGAGCCTGAGTCACCCTGCTCATGCCCAACACCTGGACCGCCAGCAGGGACCACATGCATACCACCAGAGGCCTTCACACCCCTCTGTGGTTGTACATTGGTTTCTCTCAAAATGAGAGGTCCACCCTCGTGCCCAGCACGAGGATGCATAGGGTCAGACATTCTTACAGCTGCATCAGCTGTCAAGGACGTCTTCATAGGAACCTGTACCTCTCCAGGTGACCTGGGGCCACACTGAACCTGGAGATCACCCTCTTGTTGCCCAGATATAAAATCTGCATTGGAGCACCTGGCCTCCCCCTTGGGTGAATTAAGGTGTGTAGGGGTTGCCTCAGACAGTCACTGCTCCTTGTTGTCTTCTTGCTGACTGCCCTTTGAAGGCTGGCCTGCCTGGGACTTGTTGTTGTTCTTCTTCTTGTTGTTGTTGTTATTCTTGTTGCTGCCCTGGCCCTGGGACTTCTTGAAGCTGGGACACTCCTTCTTGATGTGCCCCCACCCCTTGCACAGGTAGCATTGTATCTTGGACTTGCCCTGGCCACTGCCCCCATTGTCAGACGCGTTGCCCTGCTTGGGCTGACCACCCACCCGCCTGAACACCGACTTGGAGTGTGACCTCCTGTCAGAATCAGGTGAATGATCTCCCTTGCGCTTGTTATGGTTGCCCCTACGCCCTCCTTGGCTTCGGTCAGCCTCAGACGTCTTGGAGCCACCCTGGGTACGCCCGCCTGCCTGGGTAGCCTTCACTGCTGGCACTCCACCCTCAAACAGCTCCTCTGCCTCGAGAGCTTGTTTAATGATGACCTTGTAGGCCTTCAGGGTAGAGTGTGGGGCACACATGACTTTTAAGGAGCCACGTGTCGCCTTATCCAGCCCAGAAACCTTGAGCCAGTTGGTTAGGGCTATGTTATCAGCGACATTAAAGCCGTGAGCCCTGCCCTCCTCAACCATCTTACAATAGTTGAGAAAGTTCTGGATCAGGTCCCCCTTGACCTCCCACCCTTGATACTTGTCCTGCCAATGGATGCCGACCTTCTTCGTTGGTCTTCCAGCAGCTCCTTCAGCTCAGCCACGTACAGTGCCCAGGCCTTATTGGCCTTTTGCACTCCCTGGTTAGGTCCTTAATCTGGTCAGTACACTTGCCAAAAGTGCTACTGCCTATCCAGATTTGATAGTAATTTGTACCACCGTACAAGCTAGGGAACCCTTCCAATCCCTCCACAAACTCTTCAGCCTGCTTAGGCTTGGAGTCTGAGGTTACAGGCTGCAACTGATTGACAATTAAAAGACCCTGTGTGGTAAGATCAAAGCCATGAATAGCTTGTGCATTATTATTATTGTGAGGAAGGTTGGTAATCTCTCCGGTAAGCCCCACGTCATCTACGTGAGCGGTTCCACTACCAGCACCCCCATTATTATTCCCACTGGCTGGACCCTTGCTACGGCGTCCCTCAGCCATCCTGCACTACCAGCTATTCAAAGAACACCTTAACAAAGCAGCAGAAAATATGTACAAAATTTTTGTGTCGCCACTGCCGCCTGCGCCGGTGTCGCTGCCGCCCCGCGAATTGCCGCCGAAAATTCGACAAAAAAATGTCGACGAGTACTGCAAAGAAAATTAGGCCGACTAGTAGTCAAGGCCCCTGAAGTCGCAGTACGTGTATACGAACTCACGATCCTCCATATCCAGCTCCGGACCTGCACCGGTATGAATTAAAACCGGCGTGCTCCCCGCCGCGTAAGTTGCGACGCGCCGACGCGCGACGAGGCGCAGAGGATGTGTAAAGATCGTCAATAATTCCCACCCCGCGGGAATCCACTCTCGCACAGAGGCGAGAAATGCCACCAGGTTAATTAAAACCTGGCGCTCGCGACTGCGTACGCCGCGAGTGAGCAGCGATAGCAGCGCGAGATCCTGAAACAAATTTGTTGACACCGCCGGCGCGCCCCCCGTGCGTAGCGATGCCCAGTTTTGCAGGTTTCTCTGGTAACCGGTGAGTGAAGAGAGGACGTTGTCCAACTCCTCAATGGCAGTCGTGACTTCGGTCACCGACCGCAAACCTCCCCGCACCTGGACCGTAAATGTCGATAAAATGTTTCGAATCTGGTCCAACAGGTTGCGGATTGCCGGCACCAGTGCTGGCAAATCGGGGTCCTCGGGGTTATCCCCGAGCAATGCGTGAGCTGCACGCTGCTGACGATGAAGCTCGTCGAGCGAAACGTAACTTCGTCGAGCAATTGCTGCCACGACGGCGCAGTCGGTCTTGACGAAGAACCAGCCGGCGGAGCGGCTATTTCCTCATCGTCCGGAATCCGAAATTCTTCGAATTTGGCATCTTTTTGACAGAGCGTGTAATACGAGTTGTGAGGGTAAGAATGCCACGAATTCCGCCATGGTTCTTGCAGGAAGTTGCCTTTATTAATAACAGGAAACACAGACGTAAGTCACGTCACTTCCAAGACTGCACGCAGCACAGACGACAGGGTCGCAGTGCCAAGAGAACGTGCACGCAAGAACTAGCGTCCCGGTGTGACCAAGTCACTCATATAGCTTGCTAGGGACGCGTCCAAGTATTCAGCTGCACTGTCACAGCTGAACTGTCAATCAATTGATTACACAGACTCTGGCACGCCTTTGGCGCGCAGATCTATCAATTGTCCATACGGCTAGTCCTGTGGACCTATCCGTACACTACTCAGCATCAATTGTCTCATAGGTCCTGGCGCGCTACAGTGCGCCTACCTATCAATTGACCATCAAGTCCTGTACAAGTCCTGTCAACGTCCTGCGGACTATCAAAGTGACACTTGTACATCCTGTGTCCGTACGCGCCCACAGTGGCGCGCCGGGTACTGTCGGCACAGCCTAGGAAACGTCATAACTTTTACGTTCCTTAACCAAATGAGGCGTTCAAGGTGCCGTTGGAAAGAGCGTAACAATCTCTATCCATCTAACGTAAATCCTTTACGTTAACTGGGATGGTGGGGAGCTCAGCAGCCTGCGTGCATGCGGCCCACAGCTGCCACGTACATCTGCAGCTAGGGGCGTCACGTGCTGTGAGATGGCTTTGTGGAGGTGCATATGGCGGAGGAGGGTGAATTTGGTCAAGGGGGTGGATTTCCAGAGGTCCACGGAACAGCGCTGAAGGATGGAAAAGAGGGCGGCGAGCTGAAGGCGCGGTCGCGACCAACCAGACAGGTCACGGGTGTGCGGTGCTGAAACTGGCCGTCAGACTGGCTGCCCGGAAGCAGTTATGGCGTTGGAGGCGCTGGCACAGGTCAAGAAGGGAGGCGTACGACCCATAAAAAAGAGCTCCAGTATCCGGATGTGTGGCCATGGTCGAAATAGCCTGGTCTGTGGACGTCAAAGTTGGAAAATAACCCGTCAACGTCAAAGTCATGCTCAGACGGCAGCTATATAGGTTTGGTTGGGCGGCTGCGTTTGGGCTCAGGGAGTGGATGCGGTGTTCAAACTGAGCTGGGACCACGAGGTTGGCCAGCATGCAACATCTGGATGTAGTTCATGGCAGGTTTAGTTAACGTAAAGGATTTACGTTAGATGGATAGAGATTGTTACGCTCTTTCCAACGGCACCTTGAACGCCTCATTTGGTTACGGGACGTAAAAGTTATGACGTTCCTAGGCTGTGCCGACAGTACCCGGCGCGCCACTGTGGGCGCGTACGGACACAGGATGTACAAGTGTCACTTTGATAGTCCGCAGGACGTTGACAGGACTTGTACAGGACTTGATGGTCAATTGATAGGTACCCGCACTGTAGCGCGCCAGGACCTATGAGACAATTGATGCTGAGTAGTGTACGGATAGGTCCACAGGACTAGCCGTATGGACAATTGATAGATCTGCGCGCCAAAGGCGTGCCAGAGTCTGTGTAATCAATTGATTGACAGTTCAGCTGTGACAGTACAGCTGAGTACTTGGACGCGTCCCTAACAACCTATATGTGTGACTTGGTCGCACCGGGACGCTAGTTCTTGCGTGCACGTTCTCTTGGCACTGCGACCCTGTCGCCTGTGCTGCGTGCAGTCTTGGAAGTGACGTGACTTACGTCTGTGTTTCCTTGTTATTAATAAAGGCAACTTCCTGCAAGAACCATGGCGGAATTCGTGGCATCCTCACTCTTACAACTCGTATTACACGCCTCGTTAAAAAGATGCCAAATTCTGAAGAATTCCGGATTCCCACCGATGAGGAAATAGCCGCTCCGCCGGCTGGTCCTCCATCAAGACCGACTGCGCCGTCGTGGCAGCAATTGCTCGACGAAGTCACGATCTCGCTCGACGAACTTCATCGTCGGCAGCGCGCAGTTCTTCCATTGCTCGGGGATAACCCCGAGGACCCCGATTTGCCGCAGCTGGTGCCGGCTATCCGCACGCCGTTGGACACCATTCGCAACATTTTGTCGCAATTTACGGTCCAGGTGCGGGGAGGTTTGCGGTCGGTGAACGAAATCACCACTGCCATCGAGGAGCTGGACAACGCCATCTCTTCGCTCACCGGTTACCAGAGAAACTTACAAAACTGGGCATCGCTACGCACGGGGGGCGCGCCGGCGGTGTCGACAAATTTATTTCAAGATCTCGCGTTGCTGTCGCTGCTCACACGCGGCGTACGCAGTCGCGAACGCCAGGTTCTTATTAACCTGGTGGCTTTTCTCGCATCTCTGCGAGAGTGGATTCCCGCAGGGTGGGAATTGTTATCCATTTTTACTCATCCTCTGCGCCTCGTCGCGCGTCGGGCGCGCGCAACTTTCGCGACGGGAAGCACACCGGTTTTAATACATACCGGTGCAGGTCCGGCACACACGCCGGATATGGAGGATCCTGAGTATACCTACGAGTACTGTGATTTCCGGGGCCTTGACTACTAGGTCGGCCAATTTTCTTTTCCAGTACTCGTCGACAATTTCGTCGATTTTTCAACGGCAATTCGCGGGGGCGGAGGCGACACCGGCGCAGGCGGCAGTGGCGACAATTTTGTACATAATCTGTTCTGCTGCTGTGCTGAGGTGTTTTTGAATAGCTTGTAGTGCAGAATGACAGACGGGCGCCGTAGCAAAGGTGCCCCAGCCAGTGGGAATAATGGTGGTGCTGGTAGTGGGACCGCTCACGTAGATGACGTGGGGGTTACCGGAGAGATTACCAACATTCATCACAATAATAATAATGCACAAGCTGTTCATGGTTTTGACCTTACCACTCAGGGATTATTAATTGTAAATCAGCTGCAACCTGTGACATCTGACTCTAAGCCTAAGCAGGCTGAAGAGTTTGTAGAAGGGCTTCCTAGTTTGTACGGGGGTACCAACTACTATCAGATCTGGATAGGCAGCAGCACGTTTGGCAAGTGCACTGATCAGATCAAGGACCTAACCAGGGAATGTAAGAAGGCCAATAAGGCCTGGGCACTGTATGTAGCTGAGCTGAAGGAGTTGCTTGAAGACCAGCGAAAGAAGGTCGGCATCCATTGGCAAGACAAGTATCAAGGGTGGGAGGTCAAGGGGGATCTCATCCAGAATTTCCTTAGCTATTGCAAAATGGTTGAGGAAGGCAGGGCCCACGGTTTCAACGTGGCAGATAACATAGCCCTGACCAACTGGTTGAAGGTCTCTGGGCTGGATAAGGCTACACGTGGCTCTTTAAAGGTCATGTGTGCCCCACACTCAACCCTCAAGGCCTACAAGGTCATAATCAAACAAGCACTCGAGGCAGAGGAGCTGTTTGAGGGTGGAGTGCCAGCAGTGAAGGCTACCCAGGCAGGTGGGCGTACCCAGGGGGCTCCAAGACGTCTGAGGCTGACAGAAGCCAAGGAGGACGAGGGGGCAACCATAACAAGCGCAAGGGCGATCATTCACCCGACTCTGACAGGAGGTCACACTCCAAGTCGGTGTTCAGGCGGGTGGGTGGTAAGCCCAAGCAGGGCAACGCGCCTGACAACGGGGGAGGAGGCCAGGGCAAGTCAAAGATACAATGCTACCTGTGCAAGGGGTGGGGGCACATCAAGAAGGAGTGTCCCAGCTTCAAGAAGTCCCAGGGCCAGGGCAACAACAAGAATAACAACAACAACAACAAGAATAACAACAACAAGTCCCAGGGCCAGCCTTCAAAGGGCAGTCAGCAAGAAGACAACAAGGAGCAGTGACTGTCTGAGGCAACCCCTACACACCTTAATTCACCCAGGGGGAGGCCAGGTGCTCCAATGCAGATTTTATATCTGGGCAACAAGAGGGTGATCTCCAGGTTCAGGGTGGCCCCAGGTCACCTGGAGAGGTACAGGTTCCTATGAAGACGTCCTTGACAGCTGATGCAGCTGTAAGTATGTCTGACCCTATGCATCCTCGTGCTGGGCACGAGGGTGGACCTCTCATTTTGAGAGAAACCAATGTACAACCACAGAGGGGTGTGAAGGCGCCTCTGGTGGTATGCATGTGGTCCCTGCTGGCGGTCCAGGTGTTGGGCATGAGCAGGGTGACTCAGGCTCTGAGTCAGAACAGGATGGAAGTCAGCATGGTGATGCTGGACAACCTGACAGCACAGTCCTGACTGTGCCAGGGACTGCTTCCTCTGTGTACCAGGAGTTGGGTGCCCGAATCCACAACATGTTTGGGCATGCCACTTCTCTGTCAAACAACTTTGCCTTCCGTATGGGCAGGGCACCCCTTCTTAAGGCGTGTCAGCAAGCTGCCTCACGGTGTAAGTGCCAGTTGTCCTCCAACAAGCCCAGGAAATCACATGCCAAAGCTCTACCTCAGAGCATTGGTGATCTGCAGTGTGATATCCAACACATCAGGGGCATGCAACTGTTGGTGTGCGTGGACAGGTACACGAAATACAAGGTGCTAGAGCATTTACCTTCTATGAAGAACAGGTACTTGCTGGCTGCCCTGCAGAATGTAAGAGCCAAGTTTCCTACCACAAGGATCCAGGTGGACATGCAGTTTCAGCATCTCAAGGGTGATCCTACCCTTCCTGAGTTGCTGGTTACACCTAGGGAGGCTCATGGGCAGCAGGGTGCTATCGAGAGGGCAATCCAGGAGGTCAAGAAATTGATCATCTCTGAAGACTGGGTACCCTTGTCTGCACCTGCACTTGTCAGGAGTGCATGGCTGAGGAACGTGGAGCAGCAGCTGAACAGCAGGGTTAACTTCTACTATGATGGAGTTGCTGTCAGCCCAATGGGTCTATATCATGGCCTGTGCCCACCACATGTGCTGGAGGGCTGGAAACATGCTGCACATGTCACCTTTGCCAAGCTGAGGGAGAAGGACCGGGGTTGGAAGATGCTGGAGCCACAAGTGGGTCAGAAGGTCCTAGCTTGGAAGGAACCTAGCCTTTATGGCAAACGTGGTAGCTGGAGTCCTGGGGTGGTTACCCAGGTTGATGAAGCTAGCCACGCATGCTTGGTCAGCATGGAGGACGAACCAAAGCATGTGCACCGGCTGAGTTGGTCATATGTCAAGCCTAACCTGATGAATGAGGGCAGTCAGGCACAAGGCTCACAGGATCTGCAGGATTTTCAGGTCCCAAGTGACATCACTGACGCAACGACCACATCTGTTGCAGGGGAATCTGTCAGCCCTGGCCAGGTTGCAGAGGTACTTGTTGAACAGGCTGCAAGGTCAACAGCTGGGGAGTCAACTGTCAAGCCCAAGGCACTAACCAAGCCCAGGGGGACAAGTTTGGCTGGATTGATTGGGGCTCTACAAAGGCCAAGAAGCAGCCCAAGGTAGCCAAGCTCAGGTGGCATGGCAATCTGGGGCTGGACACTGCCTTAGAGGTAGACACTAATTCTCAGGTTTCCATCATTGGGACCAGGGCTGCAGCAGGGTACAGCATGTCTGAACCCAGCTATCAGTTTGTGTCTGACTTCAGTGGCGGGGTACACGTGAAGGTACTGGGTGAGGTATTCATTCCTATCCTTGGACAGGACACTGCTTTTGTGTCTTGGAGGGCTATCAAGGACCTGCTCTTCTGGGGCAGAATTTCCTATGCCAGGATGGAGTAGTGATCACGTCCTCTCTCCTGACTAAGGAAGGGGCTGGTCAGGTCCCACTGATTAATTTCAGGACCACTCACCTATCACGTGCAGTAACCAGGACGGTTAAGCGTGTGCAAGTGTGCCAGGGGCAGGAGCCCTTGGTTGATGACCTCATACTGCCAGCTGCTAGTCATCCAAGCAGTTTGGGCATTGGTCCTCACTCACTTGCTGGACACAGCCCTATCAACTACCAAGGCCTGGTGAAGCTCATGTCCTCTCCCATTATGTGTCCCCAGGTCACACTGGGTCTGATTAAATCTGGGGAGGACTGGATCTCCAAGAAATGCGTGGAACCTGTCAATGACCTGCCTCCTGCACGACGTCTACTCAAGCTCAAGTTTGTCATCAAGATGAAGGAGGTGGACGGGGTCAAGGTACCACATGTCAGGCCAGTGCTGAATGAGTTCAAGGGTACTGGTGAGTGCACTGCTGAGGAGTTGTATACCCCTGGCATGCTGCATGACACTTGGAGGCTGCTGCTGTGTGTATTTCTAGGCCTTCTCAACAAGGGCTTGGACTATGGCTCAGTGGTGGTAGACTTCAAGAGGGCATTTCTGGAGGGGATGCAGATGTGGCACAGGAAAAGTGGGAGGGCAAGACGCCTTTCTATGTTAGGGTGCCTGCTGTATGGAAAAGGGACATCCACACGGAGTTCCTTAAAATCCTCAAGGGCCTGGAGGGCCTGAGGTCAAGTCCAATAATCTGGAGGGAGACTCTCAACCGTTTCCTGAAGGAGCATTGCAACTTGAAGGTCTCTCCTGTAGACCCCTGTCTGTTTCTGGGGCAATGGGAAGGCCTGCCAGTGTATGCTTCGCTGCACGGGGATGACCTACATCTGATAGCTCCCACGTCGTGGCTTAAGGAGCTGATCTCCATCATTAAGTCCAAGTTTCCTCTGGGTAGGGAGCAATGGCAGGTGGAGAATGAGCCTCTGCTGTTTGTGGGCATGGAGGCCACACTGGTGAAGAAGGGGGGGAATGGCGTATGCTGCTGGTGGGGGGCAATGATTATCAAGAGACCCTCATTAGCAAGCTTCCTCCAACCATCACACAGGCACTGTGTCCCATGGTGAGGGGCATGGTTGCTTGGGTGGCAGGCATTTCCAGGCCAGACCTTATGGTCATAGCCAGGTTGCCTGATGACATGCTGGTGGAGCTAGGGTCTGCCAAGGTGGCTGATCAGGTCAGGGCTTCATCTGGCATTCTGTTGTCTGCAGTGGATTTATCACAACCCATTTGCATGGAGCTGTATGTGGATAGCTCAATGGACAGCAGGCAGGTCTCCAAGGTCAGGGGCAGGGCTGCAGGGCTCTTTGTGCTCAGACAGGAAGGCCTGGGGAGTTTGGTGAGCTGGTTTAGTCGCCTGCACAAACGGGTGGCTGTCAGCAGTGATGTGGCAGAATGCAGGGCTATTTGTGAAGGCATTCACACAAGCCTTTATCTGAAGGAGTTGCTTCATCAGATGACTTCTAACACTCCTTGGCCACTTCAGGTTACCACTCTTCTAAAAACAGACTCCATGGGGATGGTGCAGTTTGTGCACAGGCAGATGGCCAGAAGTAGGGACTTGGATTATCTCCTTCTTAAGGAGTTGTCCTCCTTGGCCAATATTGAGCATATCCCTGGGGTTGACAATCCTGCTGATGCTTTGACCAAGCTAGTGCAGAAGGCAGCAGTGCAATACAAGGTTCTTCAGTCTCTGATGGACCCATCTCAGCAAGCTGTCTAAGCTGGTGCATGGTTATAGGGCATTGGAGAGCAGATTGTGTGGTAGTGTCAGCATTGTGACTGGCATAATACCTGTATTTTAGTCTGTACTAAGGCTCATGGACCATGGTACACTCACTCTGATTTTAATCAGGATACAGCCAGGTTTTGGCTGGGGTTCATGCTGTTGACTACACAAGGTTGACAGGTCCATTACAGACCATGTATTCTATTTTAAAAGAAATGTATATTTGTACATACTTCTCACAATGGTCTGGGAACCTTTATTCTGGGGTTTATAGGGCGGGGTTCGATTCCCTGGTATTATGTTTCTACAAGCTGGCCTGTTCAGGTGTTTGCCTGTTCAGACTTCCCTAGTTCCCCAGGGCAGGATTTAATTGTTGCCTATGTGTTTCATTTTGTCATTTGTTTGCTGTGGCAGTTTACCATCTGGCAAGTAGACGGGCGCCGTAAGACGGGCGCCAATAGACCCCTGTTGAGAGAATGACAGGCAAACTATTGTAATACGCCTTACTTTGTCAAGTGGTATTTTAATTGTCATGGATTTATTGTACTTATATTGAATATGTACTGGGTTTTATGGGATTAGTATCTGGGATTAATGTAACTCACCGCCAGAAGGTCATTGTACTGGAGGCTCTACCGAGGTGATGGGATTAATTCCTGGAGAAGACCTCATAGAATTAACCTGTATGTATTTAATTTTGTGTGCTTCTAATATCTGGTGGTACTCTGTAATGCCACTTCCATAGGTTTTTATCCATTTCTCATGGAATGGTTTTCCCTGTGGCAGATCTGTTTCTTTTCCAGTTCCTTAAAAGAAAAGGCTGGGGGAATGGCAATGGCCATTAAAGACATCTGTTCAAGCTTCAAGCTGGAGTGAAGGACATTTCAAGCTACTTCAAGGGTCCCTGGCAGGGGATGTGATCCCTAAAGAAAAGAAGGGATTGGAGTTAACGTAAAGGATTTACGTTAGATGGATAGAGATTGTTACGCTCTTTCCAACGGCACCTTGAACGCCTCATTTGGTTAAGGAACGTAAAAGTTATGACGTTTCCTAGGCTGTGCCGACAGTACCCGGCGCGCCACTGTGGGCGCGTACGGACACAGGATGTACAAGTGTCACTTTGATAGTCCGCAGGACGTTGACAGGACTTGTACAGGACTTGATGGTCAATTGATAGGTACCGCACTGTAGCGCGCCAGGACCTATGAGACAATTGATGCTGAGTAGTGTACGGATAGGTCCACAGGACTAGCCGTATGGACAATTGATAGATCTGCGCGCCAAAGGCGTGCCAGAGTCTGTGTAATCAATTGATTGACAGTTCAGCTGTGACAGTACAGCTGAGTACTTGGACGCGTCCCTAACAACCTATATGTGTGACTTGGTCGCACCGGGACGCTAGTTCTTGCGTGCACGTTCTCTTGGCACTGCGACCCTGTCGCCTGTGCTGCGTGCAGTCTTGGAAGTGACGTGACTTACGTCTGTGTTTCCTTGTTATTAATAAAGGCAACTTCCTGCAAGAACCATGGCGGAATTCGTGGCATCCTCACTCTTACAACTGGTTTACCTAGCTAGCTTCCTGGGAATGTCCGGCTTAGGACCCGGCCAGGTACGCAAGATATATGCCGCCCTGGTTGGCCAAGCCGCTGGGGGCCGGCCAGACCAAGGGCGGTGTCGACCTGGCTGGTGCGAGCAAGATGTCCTACAAATGCTATCCTACGCTGCCTAATCTCGTCCGAAATAAGAGGCTGCCATACCCTGATACAAAGACTCTAATGACCTATGCTTGGAAAACCCTACATTCAGGACCTGTGGGAGCATCCGGCCTGTAAACCGTGCCGCCTTAAGCTTAGCCGCCAGTGTGTCCGTGATCGTGTCCACGCCTCAGCGCCATACGTAAGCACCGTGAGGACGAGGACCTTGAGGAGCATCATCATTGAGGAGGATCATCATTGCGCTTGCGGTGCTCGCCCAGGCCCTTCGAGCGCCATGCAGCAGGTGTTGCCAGCTGCATGATGCCTAGCTTTATGACGCCAGATGCTGATGCCTAGCTTTATTTAGTTAGTTATGCTGACAGAGAGTTAGTTAGTTATGCTGACAGTCTGACTGCACAGTGCCCACGCAGAGAGCTACTCTCTGCTGAGACGCCATTAATTAATGAATTAATTAATTAGACTCGTGCTCCCGTTGGGGAGTCTGCACGGAGCATTAACCCCGATGCATGCATGCATGGATGGATGGATGGATGGATGGATGGATGGATGGATATGGATGGATGGATGGATGGATGGATGGATGGATGGATGGATGGATGGATGGATGGATGGATGGATGGATGGATGGATGGATGGATGGATGGATGGATGGATGGATGGATGGATGGATGGATGGATGGATGGATGGATGGATGGATGGATGGATGGATGGATGGATGGATGGATGGATGGATGGATGGATGGATGGATGGATGGATGGATGGATGGATGGGTGGATGGATGGATGGATGGATGACCCCGATGGATGGAGACGCCATGCCCTATGTAGCTTCTGTATAGCCATGCTGATCTTCCACCCCGTGCCAGGCCCCCTTTGTGCTCTGAGAGATCACGGTGCATGGTGCAGGTGCACTTGGTGCATCTAGAGCAGGTCTAGTTTACATCTTACCCTTGCAGGAAGTAGTCCAGAATGTATAAAAAGCCATATGCCCCTTCTCAGGGATATGCGCTACATGTACTCCCAACGGAGTCATGTTCCTATAATGAATGAATGAATGAATGAATGAATGAATGAATGAATGAATGAATGAATGAATGAATGAATGAATGAATGAATGAATGAATGAATGAATGAATGAATGAATGAATGAATGAATGAATGAATGAATGAATGAATGAATGAATGAATGAATGAATGAATGAATCGGAATGAATGAATGAATCGGAATGAATGAAAGAATCGGAATGAATGAATGAATGAATGAATGAATGAATGAATGAATGAATGAATGAATGAATGAATGAATGAATGAATGAATGAATGAATGAATGAATGAATGAATGAATGAATGAATCGGAATGAATGAATGAATGAACCCATGGTCGCCGATGTGGTCATTTTGATTAATTAATTCATTAACTAATGTCCGGACAGACCACAGGGCAGTCTGACCCTCGAGGTCAAGGCGGTCTTCCCGCCGCTGGCAGCACTCGTGAAAAAACTCCGCTGTCTTGCTGAAGGCCCATGGCCCCGAAGTCCTCAAGGACAAAGGGGATTCATGACCCGTTGGGGCCCCACATTGCCGTAGGAGGCAAACTGGTCGCACTCGGCCACAGCGGCAGCGCAGCGTCGGCATCAACAGCCGCCCGGATGAAGTGGCGACCGGAAAGCGGCCGAGCCACGTATGGAGACATCAATGAGCAGGTGGCAACCCTGCCCATCGTAGTCCAGCACGTGTTATTATGTCGGGCCGGTGGTTGGGGGAGCTCGAATAGAGGGCGGCCCCATCCGCGTCCTCACACTTGATGGTGGAGTGGGAAAAGACCGACCGAACCAAGGCACACATCACGTCGAATTATAGGAGAGCGGTATGGAGATATAGAGGAACTGGTTGTCTCCTTGATAGAGGAACCAGTTCTTGTTCTGCTGGCCACCTATGCACGCAATGTAGTGCGCCCCAGTAGTATCGATTACAAGCCCGCAGCTGCCGCAGGCCGCCCCCGCCGTGATGAGAGGTTTCGGGGCAAACAGTTGCATGGTGGAGGATGGCGATGGCGTAAAGGGCCGGCACCAGCGTGAACAGAGGGCTCATGGGGAGGGCGCACCGGAATGCGGCAGTTAACGTAAAGAATTTACGTTAGATGGATAGAGATTGTTACGCTCTTTCCAACGGCACCTTGAACGCCTCATTTGGTTAATTAAGGAAAGTAAAAGTTATGACGTTGCCTAGGCTGTGCCGACAGTACCCGGCGCGCCACTGTGGGCGCGTACGGACACAGGATGTACAAGTGTCACTTTGATAGTCCGCAGGACGTTGACAGGACTTGTACAGGACTTGATGGTCAATTGATAGGTAGGCGCGCTGTACTAAGCGCGCCAGGACCTATGAGACAATTGATGCTGAGCAGCGTACGGATAGGTCCACAGGACTAGCCGTATGGACAATTGATAGATCTGCGCGCCAAAGGTGTGCCAGAGTCTGTGTAATCAATTGATTGACAGTTCAGCTGTGACAGTACAGCTGAGTACTTGGACGCGTCCCTAACAACCTATATGTGTGACTTGGTCGCACCGGGACGCTAGTTCTTGCGTGCACGTTCTCTTGGCACTGCGACCCTGTCGCCTGTGCTGCGTGCAGTCTTGGAAGTGACGTGACTTACGTCTGTGTTCCTTATTCATAATAAAGGCAACATTCCTGCAAGAACCATGGCGGAATTCTGTGCAACCCTCTCACAACTCGTATTACTCGCCTTTTCACGATCATGCCGAATTCCGAAGACTTCCGCATTCCTACCGATGAGGAAGTAGCTGCTCCGCCGGCAGATCCCTTACCGGCTCCGCGTCCGCGTGAGCCAAGGCCGGCTGCTCCATCGTGGCAAGCTCTCCTTGACGAGGTCACGATTTCGCTCGACGAATTGCATCGTCGACAGCGAGCAGCGCTCCCATTGCTGGGAGATTTTCCCGAGGAACCCCGCCTGCCGCAGCTGGTGCCGGCGATTCGTGGTCCATTAGACCAAATCCGAAATATTCTTTCGGCTTTTACGGTCCAGGTCCGCGGCGGCCTGCGTTCGGTGAACGAGGTTACCACCGCCATTGAGGAGGTGGACAACGCAATTTCATCGCTCACCGGGTACCAGCGCAACTTGCAAAACTGGGCCTCGACGCGCACGGGGGGCGCGCCGGTGGTCACTACAAATTTGTTTCAGGACATCGCGTTGCTTTCGCTGCTTACTCGCGGCGTTCGCACTCGCGAGCGACAGGTCCTCATAAACCTGGTCGCATTTCTCTCGGCCTTGCGTGAGTGGATCCCAGCAGGCTGGGAGCTTCTTTCCATTTTTACGCATCCTCTTCGCCTCATCGCGCGTCGGCGAATTGCAATTTTTGACGCGACGCAAAACCCGGCGAATACACCGGTTTTGATCCATACCGGTGCAGGTCCGGCTCACACGCCGGAAATGGAGGATCCCGAGTTTGCATATGAGTACTGTGATTTTCGGGGCCTTGACTACTAAAAACGTCGGCCATTTTCCAGTGCTCGTCGGCGTTTAGTCGACTTTTCAACGGCGTTTCGATCGCGGGGGCGGCGGCGACACCGGTGCAGGCGGCAATAGTCGACAGTTTGTACATACTTTCTTTTGCTGCTTTACTCAGGTGTTTGCTAAGACAGCTTGTAGTACATCATGGCGGACGGGCGCCGTAGCAAGGGTGCCCCAGCCAGTGGTAATAATGGAGGTGCAGGTAGTGGGACCGCTCACGTAGATGACGTGGGGGTTACCGGCGAGATTACCAATGTACCTATCAGTAATGTTACACATGCTGTCTCTGGATATGATCTCACCACACAGGGGCTCCTTATTGTTAATCAGCTGCAACCTGTCACTTCAGACTCTAAGCCAAAGCAGGCAGAGGAGTTTGTGGAAGGACTAGAGGGGTTTCCAAGTTTGTACGGTGGTACAAACTATTATCAGATCTGGATATAGGCAGCCAGACTTTTGGCAAGTGCACAGATCAGATTAAAGACCTCACTAGAGAGTGCAAGAAGGCCAACAAGGCCTGGGCAGTCTACGTGGCAGAGCTGAGGGAGCTGCTAGAGGATCAACGGAAAAAAGTGGGGATCCATTGGCAGGATAAATACCAAGGGTGGGAGGTTAAAGGAGACCTTATCCAGAACTTCCTCAACTATTGTAAAATGGTTGAGGAGGGCAGGGCTCATGGCTTTAATGTTGCTGACAACATAGCCCTGACAAACTGGCTCAAGGTTTCTGGGCTGGACAAGGCAACACGTGGCTCTTTAAAGGTCATGTGTGCCCCACATGCTCTACCCTCAAGGCCTACAAGGTCATAATCAAACAAGCACTCGAGGCAGAGGAGCTGTTTGAGGGTGGAGTGCCAGCTGTGAAGGCTACCCACGCAGGTGGGCGTGCCCAGGGGGGCTCCAGGGCGTCTGAGGCTGAAAAAAGCCAAGGAGGGCGTGGGGGCAACCATAACAAGCGGAAGGCCAACCATTCACCCGACCCTGACGGGCAATCACATGCCAAGTCGGTGTTCAGGAGGGTGGGTGGCAAGCCCAAGCCGGGTCACGCGCCTGACAACGGGGGAGGAGGCCAGGGCAAGTCAAAGATCCAGTGCTACCTGTGCAAGGGGTGGGGGCACATCAAGAAGGAGTGTCCCAGCTTCAAGAAGACCCAGGGCCAGGGCAGCAACAAGAACAACAACAACAAAAACAACAACAAGAACAAGTCCCAGGCAGGCCAGCCTTCAAAGGGCAGTCAACAAGAAGACAACAAGGAGCAATGACTGTCTGAGGCAACCCCTACACACCTTAATTCACCCAAGGGGAGGCCAGGTGCTCCAATGCAGATTTTATATCTGGGCAACAAGAGGGTGATCTCCAGGTTCAGGATGGCCCCAGGTCACCTGGAGAGGTACAGGTTCCTATGAAGACGTCCTTGACAGCTGGTGCAGCTGTAAGAATGTCTGACCCCATGCATCCTCGTGCTGGGCACGAGGGTGGACCTCTCATTTTGAGAGAAACCAATGTACAACCACAGAGGGGTGTGAAGGCCTCTGGTGGTATGCATGTGGTCCCTGCTGGCGGTCCAGGTGTTGGGCATGAGCAGGGTGACTCAGGCTCTGAGTCAGAACAGGATGGAAGTCAGCATGGTGATGCTGGACAACCTGACAGCACAGTCCTGACTGTGCCAGGGACTGCTTCCTCCGTGTACCAGGAGTTGGGTGCCCGAATCCACAACATGTTTGGGCATGCCACTTCTCTGTCAAACAACTTTGCCTTCCGTATGGGCAGGGCACCCCTTCTCAAGGCGTGCCAGCAAGCTGCCTCACGGTGTAAGTGCCAGTTGTCCTCCAACAAGCCCAGGAAATCACATGCCAAAGCTCTACCTCAGAGCATTGGTGATCTGCAGTGTGATATCCAACACATCAGGGGCATGCAACTGTTGGTGTGCGTGGACAGGTACACAAAGTACAAGGTGCTAGAGCATTTACCTTCTATGAAGAACAGGTACTTGCTGGCTGCCCTGCAGAATGTAAGAGCCAAGTTTCCTACCACAAGGATCCAGGTGGACATGCAGTTTCAGCATCTCAAGGGTGATCCCACCCTTCCTGAGTTGCTGGTTACACCTAGGGAGGCTCATGGGCAGCAGGGTGCTATCGAGAGGGCAATCCAGGAGGTCAAGAAATTGATCATCTCTGAAGACTGGGTACCCTTGTCTGCACCTGCACTTGTCAGGAGTGCATGGTTGAGGAACGTGGAGCAGCAGCTGAACAGCAGGGTCAATTTCTACTATGATGGAGTTGCTGTCAGCCCAATGGGTCTATATCATGGCCTGTGCCCCCACATGTGCTGGAGGGCTGGAAACATGCTGCACATGTCACCTTTGCCAAGCTGAGGGAGAAGGACCGGGGTTGGAAGATGCTGGAGCCAACAGTGGGTCAGAAGGTATTAGCTTGGAAGGAACCGAGCCTGTATGGCAAACGTGGTAGCTGGAGTCCTGGGGTGGTTACCCAGGTTGATGAAGCTAGCCACGCATGCTTGGTCAGCATGGAGGACGAACCAAAGCATGTACACCGGCTGAGTTGGTCATATGTCAAGCCTAACCTGATGAATGAGGGCAGTCAGGCACAAGGCTCACAGGATCTGCAGGATTTTCAGGTCCCAAGTGACATCACTGACGCAACGACCACATCTGTTGCAGGGGAATCTGTCAGCCCTGGCCAGGTTGCAGAGGTACTTGTTGAACAGGCTGCAAGGTCAACAGCTGGGGAGTCAACTGTCAAGCCCAAGGCTCTAACCAAGCCCAGGGGGACAAGTTTGGCTGGATTGATTGGGGCTCTGCAAAGAGCCAAGAAGCAGCCCAAGGTAGCCAAGCTCAGGTGGCATGGCAATCTGGGGCTGGACACTGCCTTAGAGGTAGACACTAATTCTCAGGTTTCCATCATTGGGACCAGAGCTGCAGCAGGGTACAGCATGACTGAACCCAGCTATCAGTTTGTGTCTGACTTCAGTGGCGGGGTACACGTGAAGGTACTGGGTGAGGTATCTATTCCTATCCTTGGACAGGACACTGCTTTTTGTGTCTTGGAGGGCTATCAGGGACCTGCTCTTCTGGGGCAGAATTTCCTATGCCAGGATGGGGTAGTGATCACGTCCTCTCTCCTGACTAAGGAAGGGGCTGGTCAGGTCCCACTGATTAATTTCAGGACCACTCACCTATCACGTGCAGTAACCAGGACGGTTAAGCGTGTGCAAGTGTGCCAGGGGCAGGAGCCCTTGGTTGATGACCTCATATGCCAGCTGCTAGTCATCCAAGCAGTTTGGGCATTGGTCCTCACTCACTTGCTGGACACAGCCCTATCAACTACCAAGGCCTGGTGAAGCTCATGTCCTCTCCCATTATGTGTCCCCAGGTCACACTGGGTCTGATTAAATCTGGGGAGGACTGGATCTCCAAGAAATGCGTGGAACCTGTCAATGACCTGCCTCCTGCACGACGTCTACTCAAGCTCAAGTTTGTCATCAAGATGAAGGAGGTGGACGGGGTCAAGGTACCACATGTCAGGCCAGTGCTGAATGAGTTCAAGGGTACTGGTGAGTGCACTGCTGAGGAGTTGTATACCCCTGGCATGCTGCATGACACTTGGAGGCTGCTGCTGTGTGTATTTCTAGGCCTTCTCAACAAGGGCTTGGACTATGGCTCAGTGGTGGTAGACTTCAAGAGGGCATTTCTGGAGGGGGATGCAGATGTGGCACAGGAAAAGTGGGAGGGCAAGACGCCTTTCTATGTTAGGGTGCCTGCTGTATGGAAAAGGGACATTCACACTGAGTTCCTTAAAATCCTCAAGGGCCTGGAGGGCCTGAGGTCAAGTCCAATAATCTGGAGGGAGACTCTCAACCGTTTCCTGAAGGAGCATTGCAACTTGAAGGTCTCTCCTGTAGACCCCTGTCTGTTTCTGGGGCAATGGGAAGGCCTACCAGTGTATGCTTCGCTGCACGGGGATGACCTACATCTGATAGCTCCCACGTCGTGGCTTAAGGAGCTGATCTCCATCATTAAGTCCAAGTTTCCTCTGGGTAGGGAGCAATGGCAGGTGGAGAATGAGCCTCTGCTGTTTGTGGGCATGGAGGCCACACTGGTGAAGAAGGGGGGAGTGGCGTATGCTGCTGGTGGGGGGCAATGATTATCAAGAGACCCTCATTAGCAAGCTTCCTCCAACCATCACACAGGCACTGTGTCCCATGGTGAGGGGCATGGTTGCTTGGGTGGCAGGCATTTCCAGGCCAGACCTTATGGTCATAGCCAGGTTGCCTGATGACATGCTGGTGGAGCTAGGGTCTGCCAAGGTGGCTGATCAGGTCAGGGCTTCATCTGGCATTCTGTTGTCTGCAGTGGATTTATCACAACCCATTTGCATGGAGCTGTATGTGGATAGCTCAATGGACAGCAGGCAGGTCTCCAAGGTCAGGGGCAGGGCTGCAGGGCTCTTTGTGCTCAGACAGGAAGGCCTGGGGAGTTTGGTGAGCTGGTTTAGTCGCCTGCACAAACGGGTGGCTGTCAGCAGTGATGTGGCAGAATGCAGGGCTATTTGTGAAGGCATTCACACAAGCCTTTATCTGAAGGAGTTGCTTCATCAGATGACTTCTAACACTCCTTGGCCACTTCAGGTTACCACTCTTCTCAAAACAGACTCCATGGGGATGGTGCAGTTTGTGCACAGGCAGATGGCCAGAAGTAGGAGTTGTAAGAGTGAGGATGCCACGAATTCCGCCATGGTTCTTGCAGGAAGTTGCCTTTAACAAGGAAACACAGACGTAAGTCACGTCACTTCCAAGACTGCACGCAGCACAGACGACAGGGTCGCAGTGCCAAGAGAACGTGCACGCAAGAACTAGCGTCCCGGTGCGACCAAGTCACACATATAGGTTGTTAGGGACGCGTCCAAGTATTCAGCTGCACTGTCACAGCTGAACTGTCAATCAATTGATTACACAGACTCTGGCACGCCTTTGGCGCGCAGATCTATCAATTGTCCATACGGCTAGTCCTGTGGACCTATCCGTACACTACTCAGCATCAATAGTCTCATAGGTCCTTCTGGATGAGACGCCCCCTTGACCTCAAGTCCTGTACAAGTCCTGTCAACGGATGCCGACCTTCTTTCGCTGGTCTTCAAGCAACTCCTTCAGCTCAGCTACATACACTGCCCAGGTACTGTCGGCACTTCTTACGTTCCCTTTTACGTTCCTTGACCAAATGAGGCGTTCAAGGTGCCGTTGGAAAGAGCGTAACAATCTCTATCCATCTAACGTAAATCCTTTACGTTACCCCGTTCTTTTCTTTAGGATTAATCCCCTGCCAGGGACCCTTGAGGTAGCTTGAAATGTCTTCACTCCAGCTTGAAGCTTGAACAGATGTCTTTAATGTCACAGGTTGCAGCTGATTTACAATTAATAATCCCTGAGTGGTAAGGTCAAAACCATGAACAGCTTGTGCATTATTATTATTGTGATGAATGTTGGTAATCTCTCCGGTAACCCCCACGTCATCTACGTGAGCGGTCCCACTACCAGCACCACCATTATTCCCACTGGCTGGGGCACCTTTGCTACGGCGCCCGTCTGTCATTCTGCACTACAAGCTATTCAAAAACACCTCAGCACAGCAGCAGAACAGATTATGTACAAAATTGTCGCCACTGCCGCCTGCGCCGGTGTCGCCTCCGCCCCGCGAATTGCCGTTGAAAAATCGACGAAATTGTCGACGAGTACTGGAAAAGAAAATTGGCCGACCTAGTAGTCAAGGCCCCGGAAATCACAGTACTCGTAGGTATACTCAGGATCCTCCATATCCGGCGTGTGTGCCGGACCTGCACCGGTATGTATTAAAACCGGTGTGCTTCCCGTCGCGAAAGTTGCGCGCGCCCGACGCGCGACGAGGCGCAGAGGATGAGTAAAAATGGATAACAATTCCCACCCTGCGGGAATCCACTCTCGCAGAGAGGCGAGAAAAGCCACCAGGTTAATAAGAACCTGGCGTTCGCGACTGCGTACGCCGCGTGTGAGCAGCGACAGCAACGCGAGATCTTGGAATAAATTTGTCGACACCGCCGGCGCGCCCCCCGTGCGTAGCGATGCCCAGTTTTGTAAGTTTCGCTGGTAACCGGTGAGTGAAGAGATGGCGTTGTCCAGCTCCTCAATGGCAGTGGTGATTTCGTTCACCGACCGCAAACCTCCCCGCACCTGGACCGTAAATGTCGATAAAATGTTGCGAATGGTGTCCAATGGCGTGCGGATAGCCGGCACCAGCTGCGGCAAAGCGGGGTCCTCGGGGTTATCCCCGAGCAATGGATGAGCTGCGCGCTGCCGACGATGAAGTTCGTCCAGCGAGATCGTGACTTCGTCGAGCAATTGCTGCCACGACGGCGCAGTCGGTCTTGGCAAAGGATCAGCCGGCGGAGCGGCTAATTCCTCATCGCCGGGAATCCGGAATTCTTCAGAATTTGGCATCTTTTTGACAAGGCGTGTAATACGAGTTGTAAGAGTGAGGATGCCACGAATTCCGCCATGGTTCTTGCAGGAAGTTGCCTTTATTAATAACAAGGAAACACAGACGTAAGTCACGTCACTTCCAAGACTGCACGCAGCACAGACGACAGGGTCGCAGTGCCAAGAGAACGTGCACGCAAGAACTAGCGTCCCGGTGCGACCAAGTCACACATATAGGTTGTTAGGGACGCGTCCAAGTATTCAGCTGCACTGTCACAGCTGAACTGTCAATCAATTGATTACACAGACTCTGGCACGCCTTTGGCGCGCAGATCTATCAATTGTCCATACGGCTAGTCCTGTGGACCTATCCGTACACTACTCAGCATCAATTGTCTCATAGGTCCTGGCGCGCTACAGCACGCCTACCTATCAATTGACCATCAAGTCCTGTACAAGTCCTGTCAACGTCCTGCGGACTATCAAAGTGACACTTGTACATCCTGTGTCCGTACGCGCCCACAGTGGCGCGCCGGGTACTGTCGGCACAGCCTAGGAAACGTCATAACTTTTACGTTCCTTAACCAAATGAGGCGTTCAAGGTGCCGTTGGAAAGAGCGTAACAATCTCTATCCATCTAACGTAAATCCTTTACGTTAACTGTAGGGACTTGGATTATCTCCTTCTTAAGGAATTGTCCTCCTTGGCCAATATTGAGCATATCCCTGGGGTTGACAATCCTGCTGATGCTTTGACCAAGCTAGTGCAGAAGGCAGCAGTGCAATACAAGGTTCTTCAGTCTCTGATGGACCCATCTCAGCAAGCTGTCTAAGCTGGTGCCTGGTTATAGGGCATTGGAGAGCAGATTGTGTGGTAGTGTCAGCATTGTGACTGGCATAATACCTGTATTTTAGTCTGTACTAAGGCTCATGGACCATGGTACACTCACTCTGATTTTATTCAGGATACAGCCAGGTTTTGGCTGGGGTTCATGCTGTTGACTACACAAGGTTGACAGGTCCATTACAGACCATGTATTCTATTTTAAAAAGAAATGTATATTTGTACATACTTCTCACAATGGTCTGGGAACCTTCATACTGCTGGGGTTTATAGGGCGGGGTTCGATTCCCTGGTATTATGTTTCTACAAGCTGGCCTGTTCAGGTGTTTGCCTGTTCAGACTTCCCTAGTTCCCCAGGGCAGGATTTAATTGTTGCCTATGTGTTTCATTTTGTCATTTGTTTGCTGTGGCAGTTTACCATCTGGCAAGTAGACGGGCGCCGTAAGACGGGCGCCAATAGACCCCTGTTGAGAGAATGACAGGCAAACTATTGTAATACGCCTTACTTTGTCAAGTGGTATTTTAATTGTCATGGATTTATTGTACTTATATTGAATATGTACTGGGTTTTATGAGATTAGTACACTATACTTTTCGTCCGAGGGTAGTAAAAAGGATCCGAGGCGTAAATTACGAGGTGGTAATTTACGGCACAGACTACTCTTACCGTTTGTATAAGAGTTCGGATCTTTCTCGTAAGCTACGAGTTAGATCCGAGGTAAGATCCGACGTCGTAATTTACGAGGTAGTAATTTACGAGGTAGTAATTTACGAGGTAGTAATGTACGAGGTAGTAATGTACGAGGTAGTAATTTACGAGGTAGTAAGGTACGAGGTAGTAATTTGCGAGGTAGTAATTTACGAGTTGGTAATTTACGATCCCGGTACTCGGTCCCGTAGGTTACGACGTCGTATGCTTCTCGCGTACACTACCGGTACTACAATCATGTCGCTATGTCGTTCTGAATTGCAGTACGCATGTCACTTATCAGAATTTCACTTTGATTTCACTTATCATTTCGGTCAACCTAACCCCTAACACCCATTTACCCGGGGGAAAAAAATGAATGGCATTTGCAGCAAGGCTCATGCAAGACGAGTTCCTATTTCATAAAAAATTTCATTATTAAATGCAGGATTACATGTCATGCACAAAAATCCAACGCCTTCACAGAAAATAGCATATCAAGTCTTCTGACGACAATATCAAGTCAATATCAAATTCGTGGCTTCTCTTCGTGGCTTGAAATACTGTTTCCATGCGGTGCTTAGGACAGCTCCGGGGATGTCGGCACCGCACAGAAGCTCCATCCGGGAGCAAGTGCGCCGGGGGAAGATGTTGTACATCCAGAGCTCGATATGTGCGGGAAGCCGTCGTGTTGGAAACCGAGGTGTCTGCACATAATTCCGCGCGCAGGCAGCTTGTGCCTTTACGGGGGAAGACCTGCGACACAAAAACCGTGTCCGGACAATGCAATACGGAGAAATGGCAACGGCAGATGGAGTCGGCTAAGGCCGCTTGTAAGGAAAGTGATTTTTAATGCACGAATAAATGTATAATGCATGCTACATCGCCATCGCTTGGGCGGTGAAAAGACAAGGACCAACCACATGCCCCCACCTACCCTTCGTGCATCCCGCCCTTGACGAGGCACAACCATGTGCCCCCACCTACCCTTTGTGCGTCCCTCCCTTGACAAGAAACAAGCACGTGCACCTATCTAACCTTTGTGCATCCCTTCCTTGGCAAGGAACAAGCACACCCACCCACCTACTCCACATGCATCCCTCCCTTGACAAGGAACAAGCACGATCACCCAGCTACCCACTAGCACGGCAGCAAGGCAGACCTTACAATGGCAAGTGATGTTTATCGGTAGAAACTGTTAGACAACTAGCAAACGAGCCAGCCGGTGAAGAGCAAGGCACACATGCAAGGAATTTGTCGTTGCCTATGTCTACGCTTGTGTTTGTCACTGCAGTTGAAATCTGCATTTGCATCAGCAGGCCCGATCGAACCCCATGTCGCCACCCGCATTTCCACTTATACTTCACGGCCCCTTATTCTTCTCTTGTGCCTGCCTTTGCCCTAACTGTTACCCTAGCATCTGCCCTTGCCCCTATCCTTTGATCCCCAGTGTTTGCCGTTGCCCTCATCCTTTCCCTAGTGCCTGCCCTTGTCTTCATCTTTTCCCTTGTGCCTGCCCTTGCCCTTGTCCGTTCCCTCGTGCTTGACTTGTCCTAATCTCTTTCCCTTGCGCCTGCCCTTGCCCTTATCCGCTTCCCTTGTGCCTGCCCCTGCCCTTGCCCTTGTCATTTCCCTTGAGCCTGCCCTTTTGGCAAGCACAAGTGCCTTTGTCCTTTCCTTGGCCTTGTGCTTGCTCTTCCAGTTTCCCTTTCCTTTGCTCGTGCGGTTGCCTTTGCTCTTACCCGGGTGCTTGCCCTTGCCGTTTGCAAGCTGCATTATTGTCTTAGCAAGCTAGCAAGTGCAAACTGGCACTGAGCCAGAAATGCAAGCAAAGCAGCCAGTGTAAATAAGGATGGACGGGAACAGTAGAAAGCTAGGGGTGGCAACGGTGCTAGAGCTCATGGCAACAAGGTGGTCCCATTCTTGCTGCATTGGGTGCGTTGCGTGGGTGGGATATTGCGAGAGGGGGACATTCTTGCCTTGGTTGTGTTTTCACATGCACCCGGTGCTTGAATTTATGCGTGCAAGGGTGGCTGGTATCCCAACCAACAGCCTAAGAGGAAAAAGAGTGCTTAGAAAGCAAGAATGACTTAATGTTGGTAATAGCAGTGGCGGCGGCAGCAAAAACTGTTGTTATAGATGCAAGCTACAACACTGCGGATGGTTTCTCACACTAATGTGGATAATGATAATGCATGCCACTTAACGGGACCATATAAACCACAACAAGAATAAATCGTGAGAGCAAAAGAAAGGGGAGTACAAAATGGCCGGCTTACCTAGCTACAGCAAAAAAATTACATGAAAAACAAGATAACTCACCTTTGTCGCAGCAGTGACCATATCAGACAGCTCACAAAAACTTGTTGATCCTTGAAACTTCCTGCTTGAAGGCAGCCACCAACGGTCTGGAGTTTTCACCCCAGTCCTTCTCAACAGCCAAGGAAAAGGGAAAGAGAGAGGAGGGGTGCGGGAGGGACAAGAGAGCGGGGGGTGGGAAGGGAGAGAGAGAGAGAGAGAGAGAGAGAGAGAGAGAGAGAGAGAGAGAGAGAGAGAGAGAGAGAGAGAGAGAGAGAGAGAGGGAGAGAGAGAGAGAGAGAGAGAGAGAGAGAGAGAGAGAGAGAGAGAGAGAGAGAGAGAGAGAGAGAGAGAGAGTAGGAGAAGTGCGGGTGGGGGTGGGAGAGGTGGGATGGAAGATTCACTACGTTAGCAGGCGACTAAACTGCTACAATGACACAAAACCACGGAGCTAGGCCCTTCACTCCATCAGATCAGAGTGAAAACCCATGTTGAAACTGGGACAAATGCCATTAGAATGTTACTATGACCGTGGCTAGTAAACGTGAATTGACACCCAGGTTGTGACTTCAACGATTGGAGGCAACCTTGCCAAGTCTCCCAAATGCAGTCGGCTAGACAAGCTTCACAAAAAACGCAGCAAACATGTTAACGTTGCTAATATTCCAACGACGCGCATCCGCAGTCCGGCTGCCAATGAAGTCTTCTTGGTCGCCAGCTGTGCACAGAGGAGTAACCGCTAGAGACGCCAATTTGCGAACAACTCATTACAATTACAAAGCGCAGGAAGCAGATGGCTATGCATCAACAATTACTTCCGCTCGCCCTCGTATTTAGCCAGGTCTATCTGCCCAAACTGGGTAAATGTTTTGCGATCGGTGAAATTGGCACTCTAGTGACTTACTTTCCCAGAAAGTGTCCATTCACACGACAACCGACTCACGCTCACACGTCGTGAGGAGTTGCCGATAGGATAAAGAAGCCGAACGATGAATTGCTGTACATAAATGCCACGCTAACGGCGTCGTGAACTGACTTCTTGCAATCACGATTAAAGTGCCCGGCCCAACAACAAATTGGCGACACACGACCCCGCAACTGGAAAAGAATTCTGGCCACATTGATATACATCGGTTTGATAAAGTAAAACCTCGCATTCGGTTCTGGCTAGCCTCAAACGCATGCGCCTTGAAACCTTTATCCTCCTGGCGGCCACAGTTTCTCGGTTCTCTTGTTCCGTTGGTCGTGCCGCTAGCGTGCCAGCCGCTCCAGTCCCTAAAATTCAAATTCGTGTTGTTCGAGAAAACGTTGTCGGGTCGGCGACGGCACGATGCCGGGCCGGGCTGCATGGGCCATGGAGGGTGGTGGTACACAAATACCGTACAGGTGGTACACAACTGCAGCCAGGACAACAGCCGGGCGCTGCGTACCTGCCGTGGGAAGGAGGGGGGTGGTACACAAATACCGTACAAGTGATACACAATTGCAGCCAGGACAACAGCGGGTCGCTGCGTACCTGCCGTGGGAAGGAGGACAAGTGATACACAAATACCGTACAAGTGATACACAAATACCGTACAAGTGATACACAATTGCAGCCAGGACAACAGCGGGTCGCTGCGTACCTGCCGTGGGAAGGAGGACAAGTGATACACAAATACCGTACAAGTGATACACAAATACCGTACAAGTGATACACAATTGCAGCCAGGACAACAGCGGGTCGCTGCGTACCTGCCGCGGGAAGGAGGGGGGTGGTACACAAATATCCGACCTATATATTAGCAATAGCCGCCGCCTATCAAACAGGTCCTATTCATCACGAGCGTCAACGCCCCGTCATCGCCCCGTCATCGCCCGGCCGAGGGCCTTAACCTGTTAACTCTTTATTCGGAGTGATAGTCAACGACCTATATACTACGGACTACCAATAGCTACCGCATATAAAACATGGGCTTTTCATCACGCCCGTCGAGGGCGATGACGGTGACGCTCGTCACCGTCATCGCCCTCGACGGGCCAACATCTAAACTCTTCTCTTAATCAACAAAGTATATTACCAATAGCCGCTGCCTATCAAACAGGTTCTATTAATCACGCGCGTGAACGCCCCGTCATCGCCCCGTCATCGCCCCGTCAGCGCCCCGTCATCGCCCTGCCGAGGGCCAACCTCTTAACTCTTTATTCGGAGTAATAAAAAACGGCCTATATTGTGAATAGCTGCCGCCTATCAACCAGGTACTTTTCATCACGCCCGTCGAGAGCGATGACGGTGACGGCCGTCACCGTCATCGCCCTGCCGGCATTGCCATACAAGAAGAAGCTCTCGATCCCAGGTATAGACTACCTCGGGTATCATCATCGTAATTGCTAGCATCGAGATCATTCATACCTACCGACGATGGCCAGCTGCAAAAGAAAAATGTCGACCAACAGACAGGACCTATCGCCGGGAACCCTCAAGGCAATAAGGGCGAGACAGGCTTTCACCGTTAAGTAAAGTTGTCCACATCGTGCTAAGGAATTTGTGCTAATCTATGAGTACCTATATGGACACTTTGTCGCATTTTTTACATGGCAAATAAGCGATGTATGTGTCATGTAGGCTGCCATTGGTGCATGCATGCATGGGCCAGCAATGATGGTCAGAGGTACATTGTGCCTATGAGATAACCATCGATTTGTTGATCAGCAAGTGATTCATTACGTGAGACAACAATATGTTTGGGGGCTAAGCTTCTTACATTCCAAGTCACATGGCCCGCCATAATTGTTTTCTTATGTGTTTAAGGTTAGGGCTCTGTTCATGACTGAACGTCATGAACGCGCTCTATTCATGACATTGATTAATTGATTTTAATTAGTCTCATGTCCATGTTGGGGGACCGGGATCTCTGAATTCCCCAAAGAAGATATAGTGGAAGTCACCCCAAGACGTCAATATCCGTCAAGACGTCAATAACAACATGTATGTCCACAGCTCAGCTAGTAGTCTAAAATATGGGCCTCGAGCTAATCTTGCACGCAAGCAATGCCTATCATCAAGGATTAATTAATGCCTATCAACAAGGAGACAATCATGCTTGTTAAATTTCCTAGGACCCACAACTGGGGGGTCGTAGTCTTTGACAATGTCCGCCTGGGCAACGCTACTAATCCTACACATCCGAGGTCCCATGTCTGAATAAGAGGGGTTGAGCGGATGACGCCAACAATGTCTGTGCTCTGCATGTCAGCTAAAATCATATCGCGGAGACAAACATATGGCGGTATGTCCAATGCTGGCCACTGCGTCGCCTAACAGGTTCTTACATGGTCGGCAAGGGCCTGACCATGTAAGAAGATATCTCCCTGGCTGGCCAGTCCACAAGGAACCAGCACAGACCTCATCTGAATCAACCTGATTATAATTAACTAACTACTTAATTCATTTATTAAACTCATGCCCCCATTAGGGAGCCAAGGAGCATTAGCTAACCCCGATTAATTAATTAATTAATTAATTAAACACGTGCTCCTGTTGGGGAGTCACGGAGCACCGAAGTGCTTTTAATCCCTGTGTGTGCACAACAGGAGAAAGGGCAGAGACCCCCAGTCTCCTTCATGCCTAAGGCATGCCACAGCTGCATTCGGGAACGCTAGCTAAACGGACACGCCAACGATCCGGCAATCTGTGGGTGCAATAAGACCCATGTGAGCATGGCATAACACTAGGAGCGTGGGCAAGTAATCTCATCATAGCCAGGACGTAGCATGGCTGTACTAGGACTATACCCCGATCAATGGATGGATGGATGGATGGATGGATGGATGGATGGATGGATGGATGGATGGATGGATGGATGGATGGATGGATGGATGGATGGATGGATGGATGGATGGATGGATGGATGGATGGATGGATGGATGGATGGATGGATGGATGGATGGATGGATGGATGGATGGATGGATGGATGGATGGATGGATGGATGGATGGATGGATGGATGGATGGATGGATGGATGGATGGATGGATGGATGGATGGATGGATGGATGGATGGATGGATGGATGGATGGATGGATGGATGGATGGATGGATGGATGGATGGATGGATGGATGGATGGATGGATGGATGGATGGATGGATGGATGGATGGATGGATTAATTAATTAATTAATTAGACTCGTGCTCCCGTTGGGGAGTCACGGAGCATTAACCCCGATGAATGGATGGATGGGCGCACACATTCCTACCGGTCTAATCTATCTACATTGGTTACATACAACATCTATCTAACAACATTCTAACTACATCATCTATCTAGGCAGCCGCACGCTGCCCTGGGGGGAGCTATCTAGCGTGCCTCCCGCGGGATTGCACACGCGGGCGCTTCCCCACTGGGGGGGGCTCGTTGTCCTCTATGACCTGGGCCCACTTGGCCTTGTCCATCATCTTCTTCCAAATCACGGAGAGGCCTAGGCCCCCCATGTCCTCTACTAGCTGTTCTTTGAAGGTGCGGGCCTTGCGGCGTCTAACGTGGATGGATGGATGGATGGATGGATGGATGGATGGATGGATGGATGGATGGATGGATGGATGGATGGATGGATGGATGGATGGATGGATGGATGGATGGATGGATGGATGGATGGATGGATGGATGGATGGATGGATGGATGGATGGATGGATGGATGGATGGATGGATGGATGGATGGATGGATGGATGGATGGATGGATGGATGGATGGATGGATGGATGGATGGATGGATGGATGGATGGATGGATGGATGGATGGATGGATGGATGGATGGATGGATGGATGGATGGATGGATGGATGGATGGATGGATGGATGGATGGATGGATGGATGGATGGATGGATGGATGGATGGATGGATGGATGGATGGATGGATGGATGGATGGATGGATGGATGGATGGATGGATGGATGGATGGATGGATGGATGGATGGATGGATGGATGGATGGATGGATGGATGGATGGATGGATGGATGGATGGATGGATGGATGGATGGATGGATGGATGGATGGATGGATGGATGGATGGATGGATGGATGGATGGATGGATGGATGGATGGATGGATGGATGGATGGATGGATGGATGGATGGATGGATGGATGGATGGATGGATGGATGGATGGATGGATGGATGGATGGATGGATGGATGGATGGATGGATGGATGGATGGATGGATGGATGGATGGATGGATGGATGGATGGATGGATGGATGGATGGATGGATGGATGGATGGATGGATGGATGGATGGATGGATGGATGGATGGATGGATGGATGGATGGATGGATGGATGGATGGATGGATGGATGGATGGATGGATGGATGGATGGATGGATGGATGGATGGATGGATGGATGGATGGATGGATGGATGGATGGATGGATGGATGGATGGATGGATGGATGGATGGATGTCAGGCTTGTCTTACATGATGCAGTGGAACTTTGGTGCTGGAGGGTTAATTGTGGCCCGGTCTGGTTTAGCTTCAGTGCTCTCATGGCGGCCTTCATTTGTAATTATTTGAATGCATGCCCATTGGGCCATGCATAGTGTATATTTTTTACGCATGCACGCCCATTATGTATCGCTGGGTCCATCCCATCAATGCTTGTTTATTGCCAGGTCTGGTGTAAGTAAGTTAGTGCTATCTAGTCTACAAAATCCTCACTACACTTCTCCCCAAAGCGCCCCTTCCGCTTTGGGGGAGGGGGCTTACCCACATGGGCTGGCGTGTGAGCCGGGACATTGGTCTTCCACCTCTTCTTGTTCTGCATAGGAACAGAGAGCGAAGAAATGCGGTGTGGGGACCCCTTCTCGTGGTAATGCGTTACATGTACTCCCCACCGGGCTTTGCTCTTCATGGGTTCATAAAGACAACAATTATTCAGTAAGAATTTAATAAATTAGGAACATATATCCGTTGGGAGTCACTGTTACACATATACCTGAAAAGGGGCATATGATTTTAAATACATTCTGAGCTACAACCTGCACGTGCATGGGTTTAGTTAACTGGCACCTATACTAGAGGCCTGACATGGGGTGGAGCTTCAGTGCTTCCCCGCCTTCTCCTTCTCCCACACTGGGTGCTCCGCGTCCTTCTTCTCCGGCCCTGCCCATGGGTGCACCGGCCCCGCCTCCTCCTTCTCCTCTCGGGACGATTCGCGCTCCACGCATGGCTGCAGCATCAGTTAGCACGGGCAAGACATAGCAGTAACCGCGCTATTGCTGTTCTAGCACCAGCCTAGCAGACTGCCATGATCACTCAGCAAACCCACGACAGCTAAACCCTTGGCTGTCACAACCAGTCCATGCATCATTAAGTATGGGTACAGGGAAAGCTTCCCGCATATCCATGGCCATATGGATGGCAGCAACACAACGACTTGCCCCCTAGCCCCCCGTGCACACACAAAAACGTGGGTCGTGGCTTCCACGCCCCATCCGCCATGCATGACAGCGCGTACCTTACTCGCATTCACACCGGGCTGCATCCCAGCGCCGTTGCTGTCCCCATGTGACACGTCGGCTGATTAAGCAGACACACAGCAGAGTCTGATGTAAACCGCTAAACCCCAAACCCATGCAGACCACAGTCAAGGACGCGTGCATGTCAAGCCATGCCAATTGTGAACCGTACAGCAATTTACTTTTCAAGCCTGAAGAGGTGGATAGCAGATACTAGCCTGGAAGAGGTTACAGGGGCACATGTCCATTAGCGAGCGGAACAACACAGCATACACCCTACAAGCGTACCGCACAATGTCCTCCTGCAATTGTCTGCAGATCTCCCAATGCCGCAGACATCTCCACTGCTCTCATGGCGATTGCAAATGCTTCATGCCGCTGACATCTCCACTGCTCTCATGGCGATTGCAAATGCTTGATGCCGCACCTCTGCTTACAGCAGAAAAGCTTCCTCCGGGCGAGGCACCTGACTGGAACCAACACCCATTCCTTGGCTTCACAACGTGGCCATGACAGCATCGTGAATCTGCTTCGCCAACGCCCACACTTCAGAACCCGCGCCCTGCACCGCCATGGCCACAGGCTGCACCGCTGCAATCGATGCAGCATTCACTGCCTGCGCCGCACCATGTACTGCATGCACGAAAGCCAATCCTGGCTCGGTTATCATGGTCTTGCCCGATTCCTGCTGCTTCTTCTTCTTCGATGCGGTCATGCGCACTTTATACCCCTTCCTCTCCAAGCACGCCTTCAGCACCTGGCTCGTGCGGTGCTGAATATGCTTCTGAAGGCGCGCCTTCTAAACACGAAATGTTGGCAATGTATGATTCCCAAACGGCATGATAGGCACATAATCAGTCCCATTAATTGCTTTGCGGCAGTCAATGCACCAGAACACCTGTTGAAAAAAGAAGGTTATGCGCGCTAGCGATTACCCGCGGCAAGAAGCAATCAACACGCCTCGCTAACAACTGCAACCACAATGTAATTCATGACGGGCCACTCACCGCTACCCTGCTCTCCTGATTCAATGTCTCCCCATTCTCAAGGCCTCCATTGTAAACCTCTCCATCTTCACCATCGTCATCGTCTTCCTCTTCCTCCACTCCGACGTATCCGTGTTTCCTTTTCCTAAGATACCTAGGGTTGTTCAAGTCGTATGTGCGGCGTTGGCACACTTCCAACAAAATTTTGGCCGCCTCTACCCATTACCATTTATTCGTACTATCATAACATATCCAGGCGTTTGAAAAATCATTCCCTCGTTCGAACTTCTACCCCTGGGCGTCCATGACGAGGCAGTCACGACGGGACGCAGATGCACAAAAATAAAACAAGGCGACATCCCTTCAATCATTGACCAAAAAACAGAATACGCGCAGAACTTGGATTTCAACACCACGCACCCATTACCAGCGAGCACGGCTGGCCTGCAACCGCCATCATTTCATAACCAGAAGCCAGGGCCCACACTCCATCCCGTTACCTCATCTTCCACGCACGGCTTCCGCTGCTTCCCTCTGCTCTTTCGCATTCTCCGCCAGCAACCTCGCCTTCTCCTCGTCCAACAATCCACTAAGAATAAAATCCCCTCTATTGGACGCCATTCAGACGAACTTTGCTAGCGTCTTTTCACCGGCCCCAGCACACATAATCTATAGCCGCTTAATGACAACGGCCGACAACGACAACTGCTGAATAGGCGAAAAAGGCTGATAACTACATTTTTATATTTCGCTGCATTTGCTAATAGACACGCACGTTCTCCCACTTCTCCATTACAATATAATTATCCATCTGGCCGTGTACAGGCAAAGATCCCCGAAGTAACTTACTGAAACGTATCTTACAGCATCGGATCACTGGCACCTAATCTACAGGTGGTAGATTACCAACCAAGACCCGTCGCGGTAATTTACTCTGTCGGTAATGTACTACCAAAGATGTGCAGTCGTAACGTTACTCTTACTTACGGCTAGTAAAATTACTACGTAGGATGATAGGTAGTAATGATTACGGCGTTGGATCTCACGCCTCGTATCTAGGTAGTAAGATAAGACCTCGTAATTTACGCCTCGGATCCTTTTTACTACCCTCGGACGAAAAGTATAGTGTATCTGGGATTAATGTAACTCACCGCCAGAAGGTCATTGTACTGGAGGCTCTACCGAGGTGATGGGATTAATTCCTGGAGAAGACCTCATAGAATTAACCTGTATGTATTTAATTTTGTGTGTTTCTAATATCTGGTGGTACTCTGTAATGCCACTTCCATAGGTTTTTATCCATTTCTCATGGAATGGTTTTCCCTGTGGCAGATCAGACTGTTTCTTTTCCAGTTCCTTAAAAGAAAAGGCTGGGGGAATGGCAATGGCCATTAAAGACATCTGTTCAAGCTTCAAGCTGGAGTGAAGGACATTTCAAGCTACTTCAAGGGTCCCTGGCAGGGGATGTGATCCCTAAAGAAAAGAAGGGATTGGAGTTAACGTAAAGAATTTACGTTAGATGGACAGAGATTGTTACGCTCTTTCCAACGGCACCTTGAACGCCTCATTTGGTTAAGGAACGTAAAAGTTATGACGTTGCCTAGGCTGTGCCGACAGTACCCGGCGCGCCACTGTGGGCGCGTACGGACACAGGATGTACAAGTGTCACTTTGATAGTCCGCAGGACGTTGACAGGACTTGTACAGGACTTGATGGTCAATTGATAGGTAGGCGCGCTGTAGCGCGCCAGAACCTATGCGACAATTGATGCTGAGCAGCGTACGGATAGGTCCACAGGACTAGCCGTATGGACAATTGATAGATCTGCGCGCCAAAGGCGTGCCAGAGTCTGTGTAATCAATTGATTGACAGTTCAGCTGTGACAGTGCAGCTGAATACTTGGACGCGTCCCTAGCAACCTATATGTGTGACTTGGTAGCACCGGGACGCTAGTTCTTGCGTGCACGTTCTCTTGGCACTGCGACCTTGTCGCCTGTGCTGCGTGCAGTCTTGGAAGTGACGTGACTTACGTCTGTGTTCCTTATTCATAATAAAGGCAACATTCCTGCAAGAACCATGGCGGAATTCTGTGCAAACCTCTCACAACTGCGGCCCCCACGCTCCCCTCAAGAACATAACTCCGTTGGGAGCTGATGTAACACATCTAGCCCTGGGGCATTAGTTAATTAATTAAGGGGAGGGTCCCGGCGCGAATATTTTGGCGCCGAAAAATTCGCGGTACCCGTCCGTACCGCGTGGAAAAGTGGTGCACGGGGCGCGCACCCCTACCGGAGCTGGCCATGGCGACGTGCTTTCAGGCAGAGTAGAAAAAGATAGCTCGCGGAATGCAGAGAAACTGAGCGAATCTTAAAGACGATGAGTAAATGATACTACTTCGTAGCGCCGGTAGCGGAGTTCGCGTTTTTTGCAGTGTCGATGATTTTATTGATGACCATCGCCACGGGGGTCCAATCTGATGTTTTCGTCGAGAGGAATAAATTAGAATGCACGCTGGCGGCGGTGATTGTCAGGTTTTATGGGCTTTACCTAGCGTCAAGGATGCGTTTAAATCGTTATTGGTAAAGCTTTAAAAAATTTGCTGGGTTTCGGCAAGATTTCCGTCATGATCGGTAAGACACTCTCCAGGCTCGCGGGATGCGCGTCTTATTATTCCATGGAAGGTTGTTCTTTCTTGCGCCGCTGGGCGAAGGACAACTCCGGTAATGGTACGATCGTGTGATCAACGTGACCCTATGAATGTTTCGCTTCCTTTATGGGTTATCAACGCAAGTTTTCGGCTTTTTCCCGTGCAGTTAGCGCCAGGTATAATGCCATTCCGTGCTGCGCATCGCCAGATTCCTGGCACCTTTCAGTGGTTTTTATGTACGTTGCATGGCTGGGATGTGTCAAAGCGTGACCGTGGCATATCGTCAAGTTGTCAGGGATTTGCTGAGTGGTTTCTTGGAAGGAGATTGCTAACAGCACTCAGTTTTGTGTGAATATTGACGCGGCCTTTCTTAGCAGAGGCTTCATTGTGGTTAGAGGCTCACAAGCTTGAGTTTGTTTCTTGGCAAACAATTGCGCTGGAAAGAAAGGTGGCAGTGGTTTTTCTGAGGGGCATACTGCATGGGTGGAACTGCACGTAGGTAGGGGTTATCGTTGTCTTGTTGGCCTTTCTCCCACTAAAATGGGAGAGCCCTAATTCATATGCTAGCAAGGCAAGGTAACCATGGTAAGAAGCCTTGGCAAGCAGCATGTATGATAATTCTGCTTTCTCTGTGGACTGTCTGTTGTTACCCTTGTTGGGCAATTAGTGGATATGGCTTTCTAGGGTGTGTTTGAGCTTGGTTTTGGGATGATGCCCACACCATAAACCTGAAATATGCTTTAGAAGTGTCGGCTAGGCATGTAGAGCTACCTGCCTCATTGTTGTGCACACACGCAACAGGTTGCCCGTGTCGAGGTAAGGCAAGGGCACATATGACGTGCCCACATATGACGGCCAGCCACCTCCTTGTACATTGTGGTCGAATTGGGCATGGTCAGGAGCCTTTTGGATGGCATAGGAAGTGTTAGTGTGCCTTAATACTCACTAATGCCTTCCTTAGCGTCTGCACAGGTGGCCAACTGCCAAAATTAATAACTGCTACAGCTGAGCTCAGAATGCCACCAAACTTTGACAGTGCCTTCTATGGTCATGACAGAATTTGACTATTACTTTTTAGGCCTAATGGATGTGCTATGAGTGTGTATGGGGACGCCCCGCCTAAAAAAGCGTATTTTTGGCCCAAAAATTAATAACTCAAAGGGATGTGCTGATTTTGTTGATCCAATTAGGTAGAAACCATGTCCCATGACATTTTTATATGGGTATTACTTTTTTCATGCAACTGGTTCTCCCACTGTTCTGGGCAAGATGTGCCCCGGACAGCGTTTTTTTCTATTTTTAGCTCATAGCCGGTGTATGGCTGGGGGTAGTACCCCCAACAAGTGGTGGTATGCATGCCCAAACATCATGTTTATGGTCCCCAAACATCATTCAGTGGTTGTCAGTTGCATTTCTGTAGTTATTAGGGGGGGTAAGTTTTGATATATTTCTATGGGACCCTCCCCTTAATTAGGAACATAACTCCGTTGGGAGTATATGTACCGTAGTGGCTGAAATCAAATTGCGAATAAATCTTTTCGAATGACCCCCCGAAAAGTGCTAAAATAATACTTCAATTTACCCCGTAAAGTATGAAAGCCGGGAGGCGCTACACCTGTTTCTGGCTGCAGGCCGCGGCGCAGCTAGATGAAGTGGAGCGCCGCGCTTGCCGCGCCACGCCGCGTCAGATTGAGAACGCGTTCAATTAGGGGCCCTGTTAGCACTGATTAGGGCCTTATGTCATACTGGTACTCACTTAATTGTCAGATAGGAACTGCGCTTGGTGGGTAATTAATGTACTTAGGTTAGAATCCAAGTCAGACAAGTGCTGAACTAGGTGCCCTAATATAAACAAGCTCCCGGGCTCGAAGTTTACCTAACCCGGGCTGAACTTTCCCCGTAAAGTGTCAAAACCATGCCAAAAAACCCTCGAAAAATTATTTATTCGCAATTTGATTTCAGCCAGTACGGTAGCACATATCCCAGAGAAGGGGCAATATGGCTTTTAATACATTCTAAACTACTTCCTGCAAGGGTGGGAATGTAAACGACACTTGCTCTAGGTGCACCAAGGGCACCTGCACCCCCCAGAGTCTCGAGCTCAACCCAACAAGGGGAGCCCGTCATAGGGGGGGAAGATCAGCATGGCTATACAAGAGCTATGATCAGAATACAAGAGCTAGGGCATGGCGTCTCAGCAGAGAGTGGCTCTCTGCGTAGTCACAACATAACTTAAGGGGACAGTTGGATGGAGACTAGGAACGACGAACAACTGCTGAAGCTGAAAGCGAATGATGATTGTATTACAATAATACAAGGAGAGAGCGATGAAAGCTGAGGGCTCAGAATGGAACTGGGCAAACTCGGGTGCTGTGGCACTCCCCAGTGCTACGCCTATATGCCTATGGCGGTGCTACCTGCAGCACACGACCAGTGGACAACTGTACACTGCAATGCCATGCGACCACGTCACTAGCAACCAGCTAAGACTCGGCCCGTCAGGCCCGGCTACACCGGACCTGGCGGGTCGAGCTAGCACCTAGGAACAGTCTGGCACTAACCGCACATCGGTCCACATGACACCTCAGTACCGTACACCCTGCCGTACTGTACTGAGGTGTCCCGCTCAGCCGCGGTAGGCAATACGCGGCGCGCAGGCCGGAAATCCGTGTGTCAGCCTAAGCATCTCATCTAACTCCCATTATGTTTTCCTTTCAGGTTGAAGGCTAGCGACTTCAAGCCTGACCCTGCCCAGCTAGGAGACTGACTCCAAGCTGACTGAGGTGCTGAGCAACTGACACCCATACTGCAACATCTGGACTGAAAAAGATGGGCCCCAGAACTCGTGCAATACTTGTGATGGCATCACGTTTAGCTCAACATGCCCGGGGAGTTCCTCCTCCTCGCGAGCTCACAAGGGAGATAGCTATGCCTGTCTGCCTATCCAGGGAGTGCATCACCAGCCAAGAAAGCCATTGTAAAAATGCCAAGGTAACCGTTTAAGAGGTTCCATGTTGTTCCATCATCATCGCCCACTCAGAGAGAAAATACCCAGCCAGGCTGGGTCAACTGAGCTCAGGTTACCTGCAACCTGAGGAGTGACAGTGGACAGGTTTATTGCACCCTGCACTGTCCATGTTGTACCTGCACAACATGTGAGGACCAGCCACCCCTGCCCTGCACAGAGGGGGCTGAAGTCCGAGTGACAGGTGACAGGACTATGACATCCTGGACCTGGCCACATTGCACCTGCACAACGTGTGAGACCAGCCACCCCTGCCCTGCACATGGGTGACTGAAGTCCTGGTGACAGGTGACAGGAATATTTCATCCTGCACCTGTGCTGAGCACGTTGTACTAGACAACATGACAGCACCCATGCCTTTACTGCCACTGAACAGTAAGGCCAGGTGGCCCAGGATATCCACAGTGAACTGGGGTCCTGGGTAACCACCTGTCAAGGGAGCTTTGACCCTCCACTTGAATGGGGGCACCTGAGCCACTGAGCTCAAGGCCAATCCACCAAGGCATACGCCCTAGTGAAAAAGGTGTGAGATACATCCCATGCCCACCTATGAAGGTGTGCATAACGAAATTCCATGGTGTTGAAAAAATCAAAACAGATTTTATTGGGCATAGGGCACGCAGATGTATGAAAAACAGACTCCAACCAACCCCCCTTGCTGGAAGCCACAACCTACCCCTTGGACCTGCCCAAGGGGTACTGGGTGACCTAGGCGGCCCTGGTGAACAGGACCCTGCTAGGCGTCCCCCCTATGGGGCAGGGTTGCCTGCTTGCCATAGGGGTTCATCAAGTGGTACAACAGCTGATATTGTTCAGCTGCCTGCTGAGGCACTTTAGTGAGTGCATCAGCAGCGTTGTGTTTGTCCTCCACGTGACGGGTGGACTCCCAGTAGGTGGACTCCTGTTTCAGGACCACCCAGTCAAGATCAGTGTGGACAGCATAGGGGTTAGCAAGGAAACTGAGGACTGACTGACTGTCAGTGAGCAAGTGTGCCACCACCCCAGCATTGCTGCCTGCTTGCATCTGCAACCAAACCAGCACATGATTCAAGTACCTGGCATGAAGCACTGCTGACACCACTGCCCTGCACTCAGCAGCATTGCTGCTGACAGCCTTGCGTCTATGCAACCGGCTGTACCATGAAATGAGAGACAAGGGTGCATCATCATTCTGCACAAAATACAAGCCTGACTCCCTTGCCTGCAACTTGGTAATCTGCCTGGACTCCATGGAACTATCCATCATAGCTTGGATGTGAATGGTTTTGTGGAGATCCAAGGAGTGCAAGATAAGGGGAGGGCCCTCCTGGAGAGTTTTGGTGATGGCTTTGTGACCTACTTGCATCAAGACATCATCATCAACTCTGCTAACCACAGCCAGGTGAGGTGCACACGTTGAGCACAACCACCCCAGCTTGCCTCTAATGGTAGGACAGGCTCCAGGTTTGATTTTTGTTTGCAAAACCTCCAAGCAGCTGTGCATGTAATCATTGGGAGAGTAGAGTGCACACACCCACTGGTTTTGATGCTGCTGGAGTTGTAACATTGTGCCACAAAATTTTATGGCAGTGGTGCCCAGCTCTACTTGCTTGCCAATCTCAAAATGCTGTGACACTTGTTGAATAAAATCATCCACAGCACGCCTTGGCCCAGCAATCAGCTGATCATCCCCATGCCACACAAAGGTGAGAATGCCATGAGGGTGTGGGACCACAAAGAAGCAAGGGTCTATGTCATCATATCTAGCCCCTAACTTTTCAAACACAGCCTGAGCTGACATCCTGAAAATGCGAGGAGCTGATTGCAGCCCTTCAACACCTATGTTAGCTTTCAGGTACTGCTGAGGGATGTGTTTTGCCCAAACTCTGGGAGTGGAGACTACGTACACCTGACCATGCCACACTTGTTGTGCTATCTCAGGTGAGCCTTTCAGGAAAGCCCTTTTAATGTCTGTAGCCTTACAGATATAGTCATCCCCATCATTGAGATGACCCACAAAGACAGACAGCAAGATTTTTAGGGATGTTTGCTGAATGCCTGGCGTGTACAACTCTGCCTCTGTCAGATCAGTGGTGCCCTTGAACTCTGTCACACAAGGTCTAGCATGAAAGATGACTGACCCATCTGCTGCTGGCTTATGTTTACACACAAACTTCAGGCGCAAGTGCTTGCACCCTGCAGGCTTTTTGTCAATAGGTGTGACAGGGGAGTATGAGAAGGACTAAGAGGATCTGGCACTACCCATTCTTCCCTGGCCTTGTTAAAGGCCTCCACCCATTTTAGGAATCCTATGTGTGTGCGACAGTCTTGCTCTATCTGTTCATAAGAAAGAGGAGACATTTTAGCCACATCATGCTTGCCCAATCCAAATGAGTTGGGATGAAGTTTTTGGTTGTGAACCAGGTCTGCCACACAGGGTTCTTGCCCTGGGGCATACTTGGGTGTAGCAAATTTTACAGAAGCAATGTTGGTGTTAAGAAGTTTTTCAAGAGAAATTTTGAAATGATTCAGATCAACACCACCCATGTCCTGGATGGATAGTCTATCACTGGATATGACACCAGGGTAACAGAGAAAAGGATCCCCCAACAAAGCATTCCCTTTATAACCTTCCAATACCTGAAAAGGAGTGGGGATACCGAGTATAGTCAACATGACCTGACCTAATACCTTGAGGGATGACTGCCCTGAGAAATCAGCCACATGGTGCCAGGGTGAAGGTTCCAAAGGCAAATGGGGCACAGCCAGGGCACTGATAATGCTGACCTGGGCTTGTGTGTCCACTGCAACCATAAATGGGCTATTGTCATTCTGCCCAACCTTCCCCACCTTAGCTGATCCTGCAGCAGTTTGAGCTTTGGCTCTATGAGCTGCTTGTAAAATGCGAACAGCGTCTGCTAGGCTGCGTTTGGAAGGTGCAGCTAGTGGCTGAGCTATGTTCACACTTGTAGAGGTGATAGGTTGCTGATCACCTGTTTTGCCAATGTGACCCTCTGCTGCAGGGGGCCAATCCTGCAGTGACTGCCTGCAATCATCAAGGGTGACCTGGGTGTCACAGTGGGTGTGGCTCTCACACTCACCAGTGGGTGTTCCAAACAACCACTCACTGGGCAACGCTGGGATGCCAGGCAACTGTACAGGGCTGTCGGCCAACAGCTCTTCCTCCTCTGCCACGTCTGACACAGTTGGAAAATACAATTTCATCCTGTGAGGTGAACACCTGTGAATTTTTCCCGTGTCATTGTGTTTAACTAACACTGTCCTGCCAGTGGTGTTAAACTTTAGGATGGTGGCTGGCCCATGCCAGGTACCCACCTTGCCTAGTCCCGACTCCTTGTAGAATAGGACCTGATCCCCTTCTCTGAAGGTGGGACGTGGATGCTTTGCATCCTTGACAGCTAACCTGCTAGCTGTCTGTGCTCGCTGTGCGTTGTAGAGGGCTAGTACCTCAGGTGGATAAATGCCTGCATGCAATCCATCTGGTGTAATGACCACCCCTTGTGGGGTTTTCATGAGTGGCCTCCTGTTGAGGACTTGGCACAACCTGGTGGACCACAGAGCTCTGTCAGCATAGGACCCACTGTCAGCCAGCAGATTGCCATCTTCTTTGGCTACAAGGGTTTTAATGGACCTGATGGCCCTTTCAATAATGCCTTGCCTCTCATGATCTTCTAGCCCAGCCAGATCAATAGCCTCACACCCTGGTTCATTGGCAAGACATGTGAACTGCTGATCCAGTAACAATGCCTCCACAGGGTAGTACCTGGCCTGAGCAATCAAGAGAGCCCTGAGCAACTGTGTCTTGTCCATTCCAGGTAATGGTTCAATGGTTGTGTACCTTGACCATGCATCTTTAAGTGCCAAGTAAGATTGTCCTTTGATATGAAAGACATCTCCTACCACCCTGCCCTTGCTCTTAGGTGGGGTAGCTACATGCCACTTAGGGGGTTTGGGTGCATTGAACTGACAATGCTGGCAGTGGGATCTGACCACCTGGCATGCACGTCTGAGTGCTGCCCCCCCTATTGCTGCTGCCACCACCTCTGCACTCACTTCATGCCCATAAAGGAAATGCAACTGCAAAGCAAGCTCCTGAAAACTGATCTGAGCATCCTCTGCTGGGGACACTCTGCACACCTTGGGAACCATAGATGTGAAGGTTGGTTTAGAGACATAATCTTCTGAAACCAGCTGTAGCACCTTTCCAGAACTGCTCACTGCTCTGACAGTGGGGCATGCAGAAGAAGAAGGTGAAGCAGGCACACTCAAGCCAGCATGAGAGGGAGACTCACACTTCTTGCCGTAAGGAGGCCGCTTGCAGTCCTTGGGGTCACCGTGGGGCGGCCCGTGGCACTTGTGGCACAGGACGTCCAAATGCCCCAGCTCGTCCACGTTCTTGCGGCAGGTGGGCCGCAGGTGGTACTTCATGCCACAGCGGGTGCACCGCTGAGAAGACTTGTCCTCCTTGTCCTGCTTCTTGTTGTTGTTGTTGTTATTGTTGTTGTTGTTGTTGTTGTTGTTGTTGTTGTTGTTGTTGTTGTTGTTACTGTTGTTGTTGTTGTTGCTGGAGCTGCCCCCCTTGGAGGGAGACTGCCCCTTACCCTTGCCCTTGCCCCAGCCCCTGCCCTTGCCCTTGCCCTTGCCCTTGCCCTTGCCCTTGCCCTTAAACATTTGTCCCAGCAGGGACTTGACTTCTGCCATAGTGACAGGTCTCTTGCTCCTGTCTTCCCTCTCCCTATCCTCCTCCTCCCTCTCTTCCCCCCTGACCCTCTTTACAGAGGTGCCCATGGCCCCCTGGCTAAGGGGAGCCAAGGCCAGCTTGATATAATCCAATGCCTCCTTCATGTCCTCCCAGTACTTTGCCATTCCTGTGGCAAGCATAGCGTAGGTGTTTTTGTCAAGTTTGAGTTTCTCAAGGAAAGAACGCAGCAAGAACTTGTGATCTAGCTGCTGGACATCAGGACGTGCTTTGATGGCTAGCTCATATTTCTTTGTCTCAGCCACATAGTCCACTGATGTGACCCTGTATTCCTCTACCCACCTGAATGCCCCATATATGTCCACAGATGAGGGGGTGGAGAGGAGGTCAGTTAGCTCCTTCATGAAAGCCTCCCAAACTGCCCTAGCCTGCGTGTCCTGCCACTTGGGATACCTACGCTGGAAGACAAGAATGAGATTCTGAATCTGAGAAGAGGACTGATGGTAGAAATCCCCCTGCATGAGAGATCCAAACCAATTCTTGACATTCAGTTCCTCCCTAGCCAGCTGCAGAGAGAGAAGTGCATGATTCCCCTGCTCCCTAGTATACCCCTCAGGCAGCCCCCTGACATTAATCCTATCCACAGGACGGTTTTCATTGTAAGTGGGCAACCTAGAGGGGGATGCAGGGGGAGAGGGAGAAGATGGTGTTGCTGCTGCAGCATTCACAGGAGAGACCTGCTGAGAGGGAAGTGCTACTTGAGTGAGCTGAGCAGGATGGGCAAACATGGGCTGTGTAGGAGGGTTAGACAACATAGGGGTGGGCTGGGTGGGGGTGTGAGTGTGTGTCACTTCCCGCCTCCTGCTGCGGGCCTCCTCCCAATCATGGAAGGTGGGAGAGAGGGACACTTCATCGTCAGTAGGGTTAGTAAGATCATGATGCAACCAGGTAGGCAGAGTTAGCCACCTACCCGCCCCTCTCAGGATGGCGTTGTGTAGGAGCTCCAGCAAACGCACCAGACGCACCCTGCTGCCCTGCACCCTCCTCCCTGAGAGGAGAGCCTGCAGGGCAGGCAGCAGGTCGTCGCACACCCTACGTGTGCCCTCTTGGAGGTTGGGCAGGCCCAGGATGTGCGTGATGATTGCACACACCAGGCTGCCCGCCTCCGCGACGTGCATCTGCTGGCTCCTGTCGGCCAGCCCACGGAAGGAGGCTGTGGCTGTCTGTATGGCACGCCACACGGCCTCATCACCAGGGTGATGAAGTCGCGACCTTGCAGGTCGCCCTCCAGCAGTGCTGGTTGCTGCCCAGCTGCGGTGGGACCCTGAGGCCCCTCCGGCCCTGCCAGGGACTTGTCCTTGTTGCGGCTAGAGGGGGCCTGCCCCCCAGAGCCGCTGGAGGTGCCCGTGACACCCTCCATGGGGGCTGCATCCCCCGCCAGCGCCGGAGGCGCCGGCGTCGCTGCCGGGGTCCCTGCGACCCCGGGCGCTTGTGTCGCCGCCGGGGTCCCTGCGACCCCGGTGGCCTCCTCAGCCACCTGGCCCCCCACGCTGGGCGGGGGAGCCTGCGGCTGAGGTTGGACCCTCTGACCTGCCAGAGGGTCCTGGGTGGCTTCACCACCCATGGGCGTGTTGGGGGCGTCTGCCGCCCCGCGCCCCGTCGCAGGCGGCATCGCAGCCGCCTCACGCCTATCCGGGCCCCAGCCAACTGGCGTGACTTGGGGCCACGGCCCCAACGGAGTCAGCGCGATCTCTGGTCTGGTGACCACGCGCAGCGCCTCTCTCTGGCGCTGCCTGGACGCCCACTGATCAACAGTGCCGGGGTTGTGCCTCGGCCGATTGGCGAAACAGTACAGCCAAACCGCCACCTGAACCAGTGGGATCTGCATCCTAAGACGCCCCTCGATCAGCGTGTGCACCCGATGAACCTCTATCGCATGGATCTGCTCATCTGGAAGCAACTGAAAACGTTGGTGCATGATCCGGCCGTTCACCGCAATGAACGCCGGGATGTCGTCCTCCCCAAGGGGGAGAAAATGGGGTGGGCGCCCGAACGCGACCGGGGGCGGAACATGTTCCCCATACCGGTCAATGTCCATGGTGGCCATCTGTCGGCCCACGGAAAGGTTGCCAGACGTCGCAGGTGTCTGCGACGAAAGCTCAAGCGAAGGCCGAGGCCTCGCAGGCTGCACCTCGCCATCCTCCTCGGAGGAATCACTCCGCTCACGACCCCCGTCACCTGCGACGGGGGAACGTCGTGCCCGGGGGACCTGCCCCCCAGGTGCCATGGCGGACGAACCGCCAGTGGCAAACGGCCGACCGCTCGCCATCCCCCGGGCGCCGGGCCCCACCTGCGGGCCCCGACGCCTGGGTTGGTCAGCGACCACCGTGCGGAAGGTGACGTTGGGCGTCACCCTCGCATCGGTGGTGGAGGGCGTGCCCTCCGGCGAAAGGCGGGGTGAGGTGCGCCTGGCAGGCGCCTTCCCCTTGTTGTTGTTGCCGTTGTTGCCGTTGTTGGAAGCCATATCTTTTTTTTGCTTGTCAAAAAAAATATCGAACTTTTCAGTCCAAGTTGGATGGAGACTAGGAACGACGAACAACTGCTGAAGCTGAAAGCGAATGATGATTGTATTACAATAATACAAGGAGAGAGCGATGAAAGCTGAGGGCTCAGAATGGAACTGGGCAAACTCGGGTGCTGTGGCACTCCCCAGTGCTACGCCTATATGCCTATGGCGGTGCTACCTGCAGCACACGACCAGTGGACAACTGTACACTGCAATGCCATGCGACCACGTCACTAGCAACCAGCTAAGACTCGGCCCGTCAGGCCCGGCTACACAGGACCTGGCGGGTCGAGCTAGCACCTAGGAACAGTCTGGCACTAACCGCACATCGGTCCACATGACACCTCAGTACCGTACACCCTGCCGTACTGTACTAGTTAGCATATTGGGGCACCAATGTGCTAGATGGATGCAGGTTGAGGAGACCTTTCCAACGCCGTGTCAACCGCCTAGAACAGACAAGGGACTAGAAAGTTATCAAGTCCCGAAGTACTGCCGACCGGTGGGCGAGGGCGGGGCACGCTCAGGGCATAGTGGACAGGACACGTGGCAGGCCGTGCCTGCACAGGCTTAGCCTGTACACTCACGTGACTGGGACACAGTGTACTGAGGGCTCAACGGTACTGTGGCTAGTAGAAGCCAGTAACCAGCCAGCAGGTCTGCAAGGATGTAAGTCCTTGCAGGACTGTGGCAGGTCCTGTGCTGTCCTAGACACAGGATAGCCAGAGATTCCTGTATGCTGCCTGCAACAAGGATGCAGGGCAGCGATACGAGGCCCTGGCAATGTAGCGTTGCCCAGCGTTGCTCATGACCGAGGAACAAGGATGGAACGAGGTTGCATATAGCTCGAGGCTCAACGAGGCAACGAGCGTCTTCACACACGAACCTTGGTCGTCACGACGAGTGGCGAGCCTATCGAGGGTCGTAGGCCTGGTGTGAGGATAAAGGTTGCTAGCCAGCAGCCTAGGGTCATTCCAGCCGGCAAGGACCAGGAGCTCACAAGCTCTGCTGACGAGTTGCTGCGCAAATCGTACTATTGCTTCCACGCTTTCATGTCTGGTTCATCGTCAAGCAGCCACGGTGCTGGTGAGGCGAACGAGCAGAGAGACGCGCAAGCGTTTTTCCCCTACCGTAACCAAGCAAACGCTCCAACATTCGTGCAAGCGGCCTACGTAGCGAGGCACTTGGCAGAAGAGGGGTGGGTGGCGGTGAGTGGGGGAGGCAGCAGGCCAGCGGCGGCGGACCCGATTATACAACGGGCTCGCGTCGTGATTTCTCCAGGTGAGACGGGGCGAGTGGCGGTGGAAGAGTTGGTGCGCATTCGTGACGCGCTAGCTGAAACTGCTAATCGTGTGGAGGTCGCTTATCAGGGCGCCCATATCACGCTAGCCGGTCTCGACCTAGCCAGGGAGGCGCTTAGCCAGATTGTGGCAACAGCGCTCGGCAGCACCCGACTGTTTAACCACTGGGTGGCGACAGCAGTGCTAGGAGAGGGGGTACCAGACGCCGACATCATCCGGAACGCGCGTGCTCGGGAGACGGTGAATCCTTGGAGCACGGCAGAGGTATTTGCCCAAACCATTGAGAATCTTGTTGCTGTCCTTTTGCAAGAGTCGAGAGGGTACGCAGACAGGTTCTATATTACCACGCAGCCTTTCGGGGTCTACTCAAGGCTTGATACACCGAGGCCGGAAACCACCACTGCGCGGGGTCCGGAGGTGGAGATTGTCACGGGGGTCGAGAAGACGCCTGAAGACGTCCATTTTGAGTGGACTGACAAGCCAGAGGGCTCCGTCAAGCGCTCAGCCCAGCAGATAAACGAGGGCGACGGCACTACCGAGACCTACGAGGAAGGCAGAGAGCTGATCTGCATATCCCTCGTGAGGTACTCACGAGTACGATCGTTACGGCCGAGGCGAGCAGAACGAGCTTGTCGGCGGCGGTAAGCGGTGGGTACGCGATCTTGCTTGGCATCGCAACCCAGGCGAGACACAACATCCAGTCGAACGCAAGGAAGACGGGCGACCTGTGACCTGCGTGCTGGGAGAGTTTAACCCAGACCTCCAGATTGTCGCAGAGGCAGCAGCAGCCACATCGGTTGCTGAGGGTGTTGAGCAGCGTCCAGACCGTGAGGAGGGGCAGGCGAGTGCAAGCCAGGAGGCGGCCTCGTCTGGAGTAAGTGCGTGAGCCTGAGTGGGTTCCAGCGGCCATATCTGCGTGTGTTTTCTGTGTATTCTATAATGCTTCGTAACACGCGCGGGGGCGGCAGCGGGAGCGGGGCGGGAGCGGGGGATGGCGGGGGTGAGGCAAGGGCAGACACGGGAGGCCCCGCCAACGTCGTGCCAGAGGGACAGGCAATCCCAACGGCAGAGGGCGTCAATGGCAGGAGGGCGTCCAACCGGAAGAGGAAAGAGGTGGCACAAGGGGAGGAGCGTGCAGGGTGGCCAACCGACGGCGTGGTGCTGACGGGGGAGGGCCAGAATGATGCTGAACGTCAAGCACCTGGTAAGAGACCATGTGTGCCTGCGTCTGGTGTTCCTGCAGCTATGTTCCTGCGCCATTAGCACCAGTAGGAGCTGCTGTCATTGGCAGTGACCCTCGTGCTTTGCCTGGGACTAGACCTCATATGAGTGCTGTGGCTGTGATGAATGGCCAGAAGCCTCTCAAGCCTCCTGTGGGACAGGAAGAGCTAGACAAGTGGTTGGAGGATATGGAGCTAGTTTCATGCTCTGTAGATCCCACTGTCAACCTTGTGCAGGTATTCCACACATCCACGACTAATAGGGATTCAAGTGAGCGGGTGAGGGACAAGGCTAGGCAGGCTGTCAAGGACAAGCTGACTTGGTCTCAGTTCCTAGAGGGCCTACGTCAGGAGTTTTCTGATAAGGTACTCAACCTCACTAATCACTATAAGCTCAGCTATGATACCTTTGAGATCAAGGGCACAATAGCTGAGGAGCTGCAGCGGCTCACACGCATCAGGGAGAAGGGGGCCAAGCATGGCTTCAATCTGACTGATAGAGCAGTGGCAGATTACTTCCTGGATCGCATGGGGCTGAGTGTGGATGGGAGAAATGCAGCTAGGATGTTTGCTGATCAGACAGATGGGACGTGGCCAGCCTTGCAAAAGGTTATTTTCAATATCCGTCCATCTGACAATGCTGCTTGCAAGGCAATCCAGGTGACTGGTGCCCCTTCAGCCTCCGCTCATCAGGTCCATGGTGACGCCCCTGGGCAGGGTGCTCAGGGAGAAACCAGACCTAGTAGGCGTCAGAGGGCTAACAGGCGCAGGCAGAATGGTAACCAGGGTGGCAAGGGCCAGCAGCAGGGATCCAAAGGCAAGGGTCAGCAGCAGGCTGGTGGTCACCAGGGTGGTCAGCAGAACAAGGGTGGCCAAGGGCAAGGCAAGAGCCAGGGCCAGGGCACCCAGGCCAGTCAGAGCAGCCAGAACCAGGGTGGCCTGAAGAAGGCTGCTGCTGGGAAGGATGACAAATGCTTTGGATGTGGCAGGACGGGTCATTGGCGACGTGACTGCCCAGACCAGGCCAAGTCTGCTGGAGCAGGCTCTGGCCAGGTGGGTAAGCCATGACTTGAGATGTTGTCCCCTGTAAATAGTCAATCACCCCTAGTGGGACGAACAGTTGTACATAGTAATGGGGGTGTCCCTCTTGTGCAGCAGCAAGGGGTTGGGAATGATGAGGTGCTTCCACTCAATGATTGCAATAACGCTGCTGCAGCAGTGGAATTCCCTGTGCCTGTGGCAGGTGCAGGGTCTCCAGTTTTGGGGTTGACTCTGGGAGTCAAGCCGCCAGACTGGAAGGACCTGCAGCTTCTGTGGGAACCGGGGCTGGCTCTGGGAGCCGAGCTACCTTGGAGGAGGTCCCTGGAGCAAGAGAACAGCAGGTGGGTCGTGCTATCCCAAGCACACAGTCTTTGTCACGTTCCTCTCTGTGCAGCCAGGCTGACAGGGGGTTGAGCTATGCTCAGGCTGGAAACACTCTACACCATATCTTTGGCCACTCTAAGCAGGCAGAGATGTTTGCTTGGAAGATTGGCAAGGAGCCTTTGCTAGAGGCCTGCAGTGCAGCTGCTCAGAATTGTGTCTGTCAGGAGAATGCTGTTCGCCTCCCACAGTCCCATGCCAGAGAACCTGCTAGAGAGCGGGGGGATATCCAGGTGGACATCCAACACATCAGGGGCATGTATCTGTTGGTGGGGGTGGATAGGTTTAGCAGATATAGGTTGCTGACCATTCTTCCTGGAATGCAGGAGCATCAGCTGTTGATGGGTCTCCAGTCTTTGTTGCCAGGCTTTGGGGTGTACACCAAGGTGCAAGCTGACTTGCAGTTTGACTGCTTGATCAAGCTGGCTGACCAGCTTCCTTGTAAGTTGGTAGTGGTCCCTAGGGAATGCCATGGGCAGCAGGGAGCTGTAGAGAGATCTATACGTGAAGTAAAAACAGTGGTGCTAGCAGCTAGAGTGTGCCTGTTGTGGCATCAGCTCTAGAGAAAGCAGCTTGGTGTAAGGGGATTGAGGAGCAGCTTAACCACAGGGTAACCTATTACTATGATGGTGTGGCAGTCTCTCCCCTGGCATTGCAGTTTGGTATGCTATCACAGGACGTGGTGGCAGCCTGCCTGAAGAAGGCAGACAGGGTGTTTTCCAGATTGAGGCGTAAGGACAAGGGTTGGAAAATGCTGAGGCCCCAGGTGGGACTGAGGGTCAGGATGTGGAAGGAACCGTCATTACCAGGCAAGCGTGGCAAGTGGCAAGATGGGCAGGTAACCCATGTTGAGGAAGCTAACCATTCTTGTCTGGTGGCTTTGGAGAGTAATCCCAAGCACGTGTACAGGCTATCCTGGGCTCACGTCAAGGAGAGAAGGCCAACTGCAATCTGGCCTGAAGACGGCCCTGATCCTCCCTTGGAGGGAGATGAGCAGGATGAGAGCCAGGCAGCAGATGCTAACCCACCATGCTTGGATTATGGTCTGTCCTGGATGGATGAGGGTGAGCAGGAGTCTGCTGAGACGTCTGTCACAAGGCCAGAGGTGGCCAGGGCTGCACCACAGTCCAGGGGGCTGCTTATGGCGGACATCATTCGAGCTCTGCAGAACAGCAAGCGTGATCCCAAGGTATCTAAGCTCACGGGATGGGGGTCATGTGGGGCACCAGCACTAGAAGTGGATACCAACTCACAGGTGTCCATTCTAAGGGTAGAGGATGCTGCAGGCTTGCAGTGGTCATCCCCTAGCTGCCTAGCTGTGTCTGATTTCTCTGGGAATGTGTCCATGAAGATCTTGGGAGAAGTGAGTGTGCCTATCCTGGGGGTGCCCACCACGTTCAGTGTGGTTGAAGGGTATCAGGGGCCTGCCATTCTAGGTCAGAACTTCTTGTGCTTACCAGGGGTGAGGATATCCTCTGAGGAGCTAGCATTAGAAGGGCAGGGCCGCCTTCCCTTGCAGAGATATCGCTACTCCCAGGGTCTTAGTGTGGCTGTAAGGGCTGTGAGGGGTCTAGAGGCAGAGGGTCCTGATACAAAGGAGCCCATTGCTGGGGACCTGCTGATCCTCCCTACTACGTTTGACCCACGTGAGTTGGGTGTGCAGAGGTACCAGATCCCAGGAACGAGTCCTGTACCTTGGCGCAAGCTAGTGGAGATGATGCAAAGCCCCAAGATGGCTAAGGCATGGACTCTTGGCTTTGTTGCTTCTGGGCATGAGTGGATAGTTGCCAACTGTGCAGAGCCTGTGGATGTCCTCCCTGAGGATCACCAGCTGCTCAGGTTGATGTTTGTCCTCAAGCTCAAGGAGGTAGATGGCGTGCAGGTGCCACATGTTAGACCAGTTGTGACTGAGTACCATGGCACTGGACAGTTAGCAGATGAGGAGCTTTACACACCAGGGATGCTGCATGATACATGGAGGATTTTGTTGTGCATTTACTTGTCTTTTCTGCAGAAGGGGATACCCTATAGCTCTGTGTTGGTAGATTTCAAGAGGGCTTTTCTTAAGGGTGATCAGCAGGAAGCACAGGATACTTGGCGCACAATACCCCCTTTCTTTGTTAAGGTGCCTGCAGTGTGGAGGGCAGAGCTGAAGACGAGGTATTTGAGGATTCTCAAAGGCGTGGAAGGCCTTAGATCGAGTCCCATCATCTGGAGGAAGAGCTTGGAGAAGTACCTCAGGTCTGTCTGTGGTCTCTCAGTCTCTCCAGTTGATCCTTGTCTGTTTCAGGGTAGCTATGAGGGGCTGCCAGCGTTTGCCTCCCTGCATGGTGATGATCTGCATCTCCTGGGCCATCCCACTTGGCAAGAGTTGACTCTGGCCAGGATCCAGAAACGGTTTGAACTGGGTAAGATCCAGTACATGGTTGAGAATGAGCCCATGGTGTTTTGTGGAATGCAGGCGACCTTGGTCCATCAGCAGGGTACATGGTCCATCCAGCTGGAGGGTGGTAAGGATTATCCTCAGCAGATCATAGATGCCTTGCAGGAGCCCATCACCCAGGCCAGATGTGCAACAATACGAGGTATGTTGGCATGGCTGGCCAGCATTTGTGCTCCTGACCTGTTGGTACTGAGTCGGTTGACCGATTCCCAACTGGTTGAGGTGGGTGCTGAGAGAGTGGTAGAGGCTGTTCGCATGTCTCCCCCTCTCATGCTGGGTCCTTTGGATTTGTACAGGCCTTTTGACATGATGCTCTATGTGGACAGTTCTATGGATAGTAGGAAGGTCACAGAGGTCAGGGGCCGTGCAGCAGCATTAATATCCCTGGTGCAGGAACAGTCCTCTCTGGTCTGCTGGTACAGTCGGTTGCAAACAGGGTAACTCCCAGCAGTGACATTGCTGAGTGCAGGGCAATCTGTGAAGGGCTTCATACTGCTCTTTACTTGAGGGAGCTATTTTACCAGCTATGTCAAGTGGCTTCCTGTCGGTTGCAGATGCACACACTGGTAAGAACTGACAGCATGGGCATGGTGCAGTTTGTGCACAGGCAGCTGGCCAGGAGCAGGGACCTTGATTATTTGTTGCTCAAGGAAATGTCTTGCTTAGCTAACATTGAACATGTGGCTGGCGTGGACAACCCTGCAGATGCTCTCACCAAGCTGGAGGAGAAGGCTGAGCTGCAATACCCTTTGCTTCGTGGGCTCATGGCCTCCAAGGGGGGAGGGCCAGAGTAGACCAAACAGCCTTGCTCTAGGTGGGAGGCATCCCAGTGGGCTGGGCAGCCACGTGGTGGCTGACAGCAGGTCCTTCAGAGTTCAGACACACTCTGCTGGACAGGGGTCAGGGTGGAGTCACTCCCCTGGCTGAGAATTTCGCCTGGCTCTGTCATGGAGCTGCAGAAGAGTCTTAAGGACTTTGTAATGGGCCTTGGGTCTTCATGGAATGGACCCTGCAAGGGCAGCCCAAGTGTTGGCTCTAACAGGTTGCTGTACATTTGTATATATTCTCTGTAACCAACCTGTTGCATGCTAATAAAATCCCTGGTTGTGTGACCATGTTGGACGTGGTTGCCAGGGGCCTCACTATGGGTTATACTCCTTTATAATAAAACATAATCTTGTTATTGTCATGTTTGTTGTTTGTGATGCTCAGTTCCAGGAGCTGATCCAAACCTGGAGGAGATGGGGTGGGGTTCGATTCCCCAGCTGACCTCAGCCTGGCATGTATGAATCCTGAGTTTATCCCTCAGTGAGGACATGGGCTCCCCATGTGTTGGCTAACATTTGTCAGGGCTCTCTCAGTCTTTGGAAGGATTTAAAAGATAAAGGAGGCTCCGTGGCGGGCGCCATATGAACGGGCGCCTGTGATAACTGGATGACCAGGAACTCACAATAGTACGTTCATGGACTCCTCTATCCAAACTCCTCTGACTAAGTGAAGACCTAACTTTAATCTACACCAGGTTCCCAAAGAAAGGGTTGGGATGTCATGTGGGTCAGAGGGCAACCTTTGAACCAATGAGCAGGCCTAGCTAATATTTGGAGGCACCTCAGGTTCCAAAAGAAAAGGCAGGTCTGGTCTCTGGGAGGGATCAGATGTCTAAGGCTTGTGGGGACAGTGGCTGATAGGTTCTCAGGCTGGTCCAAGCTCCAAAACAAGAAAGGGTTGGAGTTAGCATATTGGGGCACCAATGTGCTAGATGGATGCAGGTTGAGGAGACCTTTCCAACGCCGTGTCAACCGCCTAGAACAGACAAGGGACTAGAAAGTTATCAAGTCCCGAAGTACTGCCGACCGGTGGGCGAGGGCGGGGCACACTCAGGGCATAGTGGACAGGACACGTGGCAGGCCGTGCCTGCACAGGCTTAGCCTGTACTCTCACGTGACTGGGACACAGTGTACTGAGGGCTCAACGGTACTGTGGCTAGTAGAAGCCAGTAACCAGCCAGCAGGTCTGCAAGGATGTAAGTCCTTGCAGGACTGTGGCAGGTCCTGTGCTGTCCTAGACACAGGATAGCCAGAGATTCCTGTATGCTGCCTGCAACAAGGATGCAGGGCAGCGATACGAGGCCCTGGCAATGTAGCGTTGCCCAGCGTTGCTCATGACCGAGGAACAAGGATGGAACGAGGTTGCATATAGCTCGAGGCTCAACGAGGCAACGAGCGTCTTCACACACGAACCTTGGTCGTCACGACGAGTGGCGAGCCTATCGAGGGTCGTAGGCCTGGTGTGAGGATAAAGGTTGCTAGCCAGCAGCCTAGGGTCATTCCAGCCGGCAAGGACCAGGAGCTCACAAGCTCTGCTGACGAGTTGCTCTGCAATAATACGATTTAGCGACGCCGGCCAGGCAGCTGCCGTGAGCTCCTGGTCCTTGTCGCAACTGTTAGGACCTAGGTCGCGTAGCTTGCAACCTTTGCTCCTCGCCCCAGGTAACGCTCTCGCTGGCTTGCTCACTCCAAGTGACAACCACGGTGCGTCGGCAAAGAACTGCCTTGACCTGCCTTAGGCCATAGCTTTATGTTACCTCATTTCCATGGTGCCCTAAGGCATCTCCCGTCGGCCTCGCACAGTGCACCGCTACCTTGCCAGAGCTCAGCTTACCGCTACCTTGCATCCTTGCTGCAGGCAGCGTTAAGGACCTCTGACATCCCGTGACTAGGTATCACCAGTTCCTGTCACAGCTCTGCACGGATGCGTATCCTTGCAGAGCCCGCGACTGGCCTACTGGTCTCTACTTAGCCACAGGACCGTTGCGTCCTCAGCCTCCGTGGACCTTAGTCACGTGATGGTCCAGGCTAAGCCTGTGCAGGCCCTGCCTGCCACGTGTCCTGTCCACGGCGACCTCGGTGTGCACTGCCGCCGCCGCCGGTCGGCAGTACTTCGGGACCTGATAACTCTCACGTCCCTTGTCTGTTTCAGGCGGTCAGTACGGCGTTAGAAAGGTCTCCTCATCCTGCATCCAACTAGCACATTGGCGTCCCAATATGCTAACTCCAACCCTTTCTTGTTTTGGAGGCTGGACCAGCCTGAGATTCCAATCAGCCATGCTCACTCATGCCACAGACTCCTGACCTCTCCCAGAGGCCAGGGCTGCCCTTCTTTTGGAACTTGAGGTTTTACCCAAAGATTAGTCCAGAGCCAACATTGGTTCTAAGGCCCAGCCCTGACCCAGATGTCAGCCCCCAACCCTTTCTTTTGGGAACCTGGTTGAGGAGAAAAGTGAGGTCTCTACATCCAGGCAGCTGAACTTGGACAGAGGAAGTTATGATACGTATTATTGTGAGTTCCTGGTCCTTTCCAGTTATCACAGGCGCCCGTATCAGAGGCGCCCGCTCACAACCATTCCCCTTCCTTTTCATTCAACAGACACGGATAGAGCCCAGTTAATGCTTGCCAAACTGGGGAGCCCATGTCCTCACTGAGGGATAAACTCAGGATTCACACATGCCAGGCTGTGGTCAGCTGGGGAATCGAACCCCACCCCATATCCTCCAGGTTTGGAACAGCTCCTGGAACTGTACATTACAAACAAACATGAAATGGAGATAACACGATTATGACTTATTAATATAGAGAGAATAACCCATAATGAGGCTCCCTGGCAACCACGTCCAACATGGTCACACAACCAGGGTTTTATTAGCATGCAACAGGTTGGTTACAGAGAATATAAACAAATGTACAGCAACCTGTAAGAGCCAACATTTGGGCTGCCCTTTCAGGGTCCATTCCATGAAGACCCAAGGCCGGTTACAAGGTCCTTAAGACCCTTCTGCAACCCCATGACAGGGCCAGGCGTTATTCTCAGCCAGGGGAGTGACTCCACCCTGACCCCTGTTCAGCAGGGTGTACGAACCCTGAAGAACCTGCTGTCAGCCATTTCTGGCTACCCAGCCCACTGGGACACATCCCACCTCAGAGCCTCAAGCTTGGTGAGAGCATCTGCAGGGTTGTCCACGCCAGCCACATATTCAATGTCAGCAAAGCAGGACAGTGCCTTGAGCAACAGATAATCAAGGTCCCTGCTTCTGGCCAGCTGCCTGTGCACGAACTGCACCATGCCCATGCTGCCAGTTTTCACCAGTGTGTGCATCTGCAACCGACAGGAAGCTACCTTACATAGCTGGTAGAAAAGCTCCCTCAAGTAAAGGGCTGTGTGCAGCCCCTCACAGATTGCTCTGCACTCAGCAATGTCACTGCTGGGGGTTACCCTATTCTGCAACCGACTGTACCAGCAGACCAGAGAGGACTGTTCCTGTACCAGGGTGATTAATGCTGCTGCCCGCCCCCTGACCTCTGTGACCTTCCTACTATCCATAGAACTGTCCACATAGAGAACCATGTCAAAGGGCCTGTACTAATCCAAAGGACCCAAGATGAGAGGTGGAGACATCCTCACAGATTGCATCACACTCTCAACACCCACCTCGACCAGCTGGGAATCTGTCAACCGACTCAAGACCAGCAGGTTAGGCGCACAAATGCTAGCCAACCATGCCAACATACCGCGTATGGTAGCACCCCTTGGCCGGGTAATGGGCTCCTGTAGGGACACTTAACACAGCAGGCACACTTATCAAAGAAAGGTGGTATTGTTCGCCATGTCTCCCTAGCCTCTTCCTGGTCACCTTTGAGAAAAGCCCCCTTGAAATCTATCAAAGCAGAGCCATAGGCAATGCCTTTGACCAGGAAGGATAAGAAAACACACAACAACATTCTCCACGTGTCATGCAGCATCCCTGGAGTATAGAGCTCCTCATCTGCTATCTGTCTAGTGCCATGGTACTCGGTTGCAATTGGTCTGACATGTGGCACCTCGACACCATCTACCTGTTTGAGCTTGAGGACAAACATCAATCTGAGCAGCTGGTGATCCTCAGGGAGGACCTCTACAGGCTCTGCACAGTTGGCAATCATCCACTCATGCCCAGAAGCAACGAAGCCAGGAGTCCATGCCTTAGCCATCTTGGGGCTTTGCATCATCTCCACTAGCTTGCGCCAAGGTACAGGACTCGTTCCAGGGATCTGGTACCTCTGCACCCCCAACTGGCGTGGGTCAAACGTAGTTGGGATGATCAGCAGGTCCTTAGCAATGGGCTCCTTAGAATCAGGCCCCTCCACTGCAACACCCTTCACAGCCCTTACAGCCACACTAAGTCCCTGGGAGTAGCGATATCTCTGGAGGGGTAAACTACCCTGCCCTTCTAGTGCCAATTCCTCAGAGGTTATCGTCACCTCCGGCTGGCATAAGAAATTCTGCCCCAGTATGGCTGGACCCTCATAGCCCTCTACCACATAGAACACCGTGGGCACCCCCAGAATAGGCACACTCACCTCCCCCAGAACTTTCATGGACACATTCCTCGAGAAATCAGACACGGCTGGGCAACCGGCTACAGACATCTGCAACCTTGCAGCATCCTCAGCCCTCAGAATGGACACCTGCGAGTTGGTATCCACCTCTAATGTTGCTGCCCAGCATGACCCCCACCCCGTGAGCTTAGATACCTTGGGATCACGCTTGCCGCTCATCAATGCCCGGATGACGTCCGCCATGAGGAGCCCCTTGGGCTTTGGTCCAGCCCTGGCCCCCTACTGGCCTTGTGACAGTTGATGCAGCAGATTCCAGCTCACCCTCGTCCATCCAGGACAGACCATCATCCAAGCATGGAGGGTTAGCATCTACTGCCTGGCTCTCCTCCTGAGCCTCAACCTCCAAGGGAGGCTCAGGGCCGTCTACAGGCCAGATTGCACTTGGCCTTTTCTCTCGGATGTGAGCCCAGGACAACCTGTACACGCGCCTAGGATCCCTGTCCAAGGCTACCAGACAAGAATGGTTGGCCTCATCCAACTGGGTTACCAGCCCATCCTGCCACTTGCCACGCTTGCCTGGTATTGATGGCTCCTTCCACATCCTGACCCCCATTCCCACAAGGGGCCTCAGCATTTTTCCAGCCCTTGTCCTTGCGCCTCAGCCGAGCAAACACTCTATCTGCCTTTCTCAGGCAGGCACCCACTACCTCTGGGGACAACAACCCAAACTGCGCTGCTAAGGGAGAGACTGCCACACCATCATAGTAATAGTTTACCCTGTGGTTAAGCTGTTCCTCAATCCCCTTGCACCAGGCTGCCTTTTCCAAAGCAGATGCTACCACTGGCACAGTCTTTGCTGCTAGCACCACTGTCTTTACCTCACGGATAGATCTCTCTACAGCCCCTGCTGCCCATGACTCTCTCTAGGGACCACTACCAGCTTACACGGAAGCTGATCAGCATGCTTTCTCAAGCAGTCAAACTGCAAGTCAGCTTGCACCAAGGTGTACACCCCAAAGCATGGCAACAAAGACTGGAGACCCAACAACAAGTGATGCTCATCCATGCCAGGCAGGATGGTCAACAGCCCATACCGGCTGAACCTATCCACCCCCACCAACAGATACAAACCACGCATGTGCTGTATATCTACTTGGATATCCCCCGCTCTCTAGCAGGCTCTCTAGCGTGGGACCGTGGTGGGTGAATCTGATTCTCCTGACAGACACAGTTCTCAGCAGCTGCAGTGCAGGACTCCAACAGAGGCTGCTTACCTAGCTTTCAAGCAAACATTTCTGCCTGTTTAGAGCGCCCAAATACATGGTATAGAGTATGCCCAGCGGCTGCATAGCTCAACCCCCTATCAGTCTCACTGCATAAGGAGGAACTAGGACTTGGCTGTGTGCGCGGGACCGCACGACCCACCTCCTGCTCCTTGGAACCAGGGACCTCCACAGCTTGACTCCCAGAGCCAACAGTGGTTCCCTCGGCGCCAGCAGGACTTTCCAGCTGAGCTGCTTGACTCCCAGAGCCAACACTCACTGAAGACCCTGTACCTGCCACAGGCCCAGGGAATTGCACTGCTGCAGCAGCGACATTGCAATCATGTGGAAGAACAAACCCATCAGTATTCCCAACCCCCTGCTGCTGAACAGGAGGTGCACCCCTATCATCCATATTTACAAGTGCCACCTGCCCCACCTGGGGTGACTGACTATTTACATGGGGCACTGCACTAAGTCACGGCTTCCTGGACTGACCACCTGCTCCTGCAGCATTGGCCAGATCAGGGCAATCACGGTGCCAGTGACCTGTCTTACCACAGCCAAAGCACTTATCCTCCTTCCCAGCCGGGGCCTTCCTCTGACCCCCTTGGTTCTGGTTGCCTGGCTTATTCTGGTTGCCTTGGCCCTGGCTCTTGCCTTGCCCTTGGCTACCTCCCCCCCTGCTGCCCCCCTTGGTGACCACCAGCCTGCTTCTGACCCTTGTTCTGAGCCCCTTGCTGCTGGCCCTTGCCACCTTGGTTTCCAACCCCCCTGCGCCTCCCAGCCCTCTGACGCCTGCTAGGATGAGGACCTCCCTGGGCTGCCTGCCCTGGGGCATCCCCCTGCACCTGGCTAGCGGAGGCTGAAGCACCTGAGGTCTGAATGGGTTTACAAGCAGGGGCAGATGGGCGAATGCTCAAGACTACCCTCTCTAAGGCAGCCAGCGACCCATCTGTCTGATCTGCAAACAGCCTAGCTGCATTGCGACCATCGGTGGAAGAGTTGGTGCGCATTCGTGACGCGCTAGCTGAAACTGCTAATCGTGTGGAGGTCGCTTATCAGGGCGCCCATATCACGCTAGCCGGTCTCGACCTAGCCAGGGAGGCGCTTAGCCAGATTGTGGCAACAGCGCTCGGCAGCACCCGACTGTTTAACCACTGGGTGGCTACAGCAGTGCTAGGAGAGGGGGTACCAGACGCCGACATCATCCGGAACGCCGTGCTCGGGAGACGGTGAATCCTTGGAGCACGGCAGAGGTATTTGCCCAAACCATTGAGAATCTTGTTGCTGTCCTTTTGCAAGAGTCGAGAGGGTACGCAGACAGGTTCTATATTACCACGCAGCCTTTCGGGGTCTACTCAAGGCTTGATACACCGAGGCCGGAAACCACCACTGCGTGGGGTCCGGAGGTGGAGATTGTCACGGGGGTCGAGAAGACGCCTGAAGACGTCCATTTTGAGTGGACTGACAAGCCAGAGGGCTCCGTCAAGCGCTCAGCCCAGCAGATAAACGAGGGCGACGGCACTACCGAGACCTACGAGGAGAGGCAGAGAGCTGATCTGCATATCCCTCGTGAGGTACTCACGAGTACGATCGTTACGGCCGAGGCGAGCAGAACGAGCTTGTCGGCGGCGGTAAGCGGTGGGTACGCGATCTTGCTTGGCATCGCAACCCAGGCGAGACACAACATCCAGTCGAACGCAAGGAAGACGGGCGACCTGTGACCTGCGTGCTGGGAGAGTTTAACCCAGACCTCCAGATTGTCGCAGAGGCAGCAGCAGCCACATCGGTTGCTGAGGGTGTTGAGCAGCGTCCAGACCGTGAGGAGGGGCAGGCGAGTGCAAGCCAGGAGGCGGCCTCGTCTGGAGTAAGTGCGTGAGCCTGAGTGGGTTCCAGCGGCCATATCTGCGTGTGTTTTCTGTGTATTCTATAATGCTTCGTAACACGCGCGGGGGCGGCAGCGGGAGCGGGGCGGGAGCGGGGGATGGCGGGGGTGAGGCAAGGGCAGACACGGGAGGCCCCGCCAACGTCGTGCCAGAGGGACAGGCAATCCCAACGGCAGAGGGCGTCAATGGCAGGAGGGCGTCCAACCGGAAGAGGAAAGAGGTGGCACAAGGGGAGGAGCGTGCAGGGTGGCCAACCGACGGCGTGGTGCTGACGGGGGAGGGCCAGAATGATGCTGAACGTCAAGCACCTGGTAAGAGACCATGTGTGCCTGCGTCTGGTGTTCCTGCAGCTATGTTCCTGCGCCATTAGCACCAGTAGGAGCTGCTGTCATTGGCAGTGACCCTCGTGCTTTGCCTGGGACTAGACCTCATATGAGTGCTGTGGCTGTGATGAATGGCCAGAAGCCTCTCAAGCCTCCTGTGGGACAGGAAGAGCTAGACAAGTGGTTGGAGGATATGGAGCTAGTTTCATGCTCTGTAGATCCCACTGTCAACCTTGTGCAGGTATTCCACACATCCACGACTAATAGGGATTCAAGTGAGCGGTGAGGGACAAGGCTAGGCAGGCTGTCAAGGACAAGCTGACTTGGTCTCAGTTCCTAGAGGGCCTACGTCAGGAGTTTTCTGATAAGGTACTCAACCTCACTAATCACTATAAGCTCAGCTATGATACCTTTGAGATCAAGGGCACAATAGCTGAGGAGCTGCAGCGGCTCACACGCATCAGGGAGAAGGGGGCCAAGCATGGCTTCAATCTGACTGATAGAGCAGTGGCAGATTACTTCCTGGATCGCATGGGGCTGAGTGTGGATGGGAGAAATGCAGCTAGGATGTTTGCTGATCAGACAGATGGGACGTGGCCAGCCTTGCAAAAGGTTATTTTCAATATCCGTCCATCTGACAATGCTGCTTGCAAGGCAATCCAGGTGACTGGTGCCCCTTCAGCCTCCGCTCATCAGGTCCATGGTGACGCCCCTGGGCAGGGTGCTCAGGGAGAAACCAGACCTAGTAGGCGTCAGAGGGCTAACAGGCGCAGGCAGAATGGTAACCAGGGTGGCAAGGGCCAGCAGCAGGGATCCAAAGGCAAGGGTCAGCAGCAGGCTGGTGGTCACCAGGGTGGTCAGCAGAACAAGGGTGGCCAAGGGCAAGGCAAGAGCCAGGGCCAGGGCACCCAGGCCAGTCAGAGCAGCCAGAACCAGGGTGGCCTGAAGAAGGCTGCTGCTGGGAAGGATGACAAATGCTTTGGATGTGGCAGGACGGGTCATTGGCGACGTGACTGCCCAGACCAGGCCAAGTCTGCTGGAGCAGGCTCTGGCCAGGTGGGTAAGCCATGACTTGAGATGTTGTCCCCTGTAAATAGTCAATCACCCCTAGTGGGACGAACAGTTGTACATAGTAATGGGGGTGTCCCTCTTGTGCAGCAGCAAGGGGTTGGGAATGATGAGGTGCTTCCACTCAATGATTGCAATAACGCTGCTGCAGCAGTGGAATTCCCTGTGCCTGTGGCAGGTGCAGGGTCTCCAGTTGTTGGGGTTGACTCTGGGAGTCAAGCCGCCAGACTGGAAGGACCTGCAGCTTCTGTGGGAACCGGGGCTGGCTCTGGGAGCCGAGCTACCTTGGAGGAGGTCCCTGGAGCAAGAGAACAGCAGGTGGGTCGTGCTATCCCAAGCACACAGTCTTTGTCACGTTCCTCTCTGTGCAGCCAGGCTGACAGGGGGTTGAGCTATGCTCAGGCTGGAAACACTCTACACCATATCTTTGGCCATCTAAGCAGGCAGAGATGTTTGCTTGGAAGATTGGCAAGGAGCCTTTGCTAGAGGCCTGCAGTGCAGCTGCTCAGAATTGTGTCTGTCAGGAGAATGCTGTTCGCCTCCCACAGTCCCATGCCAGAGAACCTGCTAGAGAGCGGGGGGATATCCAGGTGGACATCCAACACATCAGGGGCATGTATCTGTTGGTGGGGGTGGATAGGTTTAGCAGATATAGGTTGCTGACCATTCTTCCTGGAATGCAGGAGCATCAGCTGTTGATGGGTCTCCAGTCTTTGTTGCCAGGCTTTGGGGTGTACACCAAGGTGCAAGCTGACTTGCAGTTTGACTGCTTGATCAAGCTGGCTGACCAGCTTCCTTGTAAGTTGGTAGTGGTCCCTAGGGAATGCCATGGGCAGCAGGGAGCTGTAGAGAGATCTATACGTGAAGTAAAAACAGTGGTGCTAGCAGCTAGGAGTGTGCCTGTTGTGGCATCAGCTCTAGAGAAAGCAGCTTGGTGTAAGGGGATTGAGGAGCAGCTTAACCACAGGGTAACCTATTACTATGATGGTGTGGCAGTCTCTCCCCTGGCATTGCAGTTTGGTATGCTATCACAGGACGTGGTGGCAGCCTGCCTGAAGAAGGCAGACAGGGTGTTTTCCAGATTGAGGCGTAAGGACAAGGGTTGGAAAATGCTGAGGCCCCAGGTGGGACTGAGGGTCAGGATGTGGAAGGAACCGTCATTACCAGGCAAGCGTGGCAAGTGGCAAGATGGGCAGGTAACCCATGTTGAGGAAGCTAACCATTCTTGTCTGGTGGCTTTGGAGAGTAATCCCAAGCACGTGTACAGGCTATCCTGGGCTCACGTCAAGGAGAGAAGGCCAACTGCAATCTGGCCTGAAGACGGCCCTGATCCTCCCTTGGAGGGAGATGAGCAGGATGAGAGCCAGGCAGCAGATGCTAACCCACCATGCTTGGATTATGGTCTGTCCTGGATGGATGAGGGTGAGCAGGAGTCTGCTGAGACGTCTGTCACAAGGCCAGAGGTGGCCAGGGCTGCACCACAGTCCAGGGGGCTGCTTATGGCGGACATCATTCGAGCTCTGCAGAACAGCAAGCGTGATCCCAAGGTATCTAAGCTCACGGGATGGGGGTCATGTGGGGCACCAGCACTAGAAGTGGATACCAACTCACAGGTGTCCATTCTAAGGGTAGAGGATGCTGCAGGCTTGCAGTGGTCATCCCCTAGCTGCCTAGCTGTGTCTGATTTCTCTGGGAATGTGTCCATGAAGATCTTGGGAGAAGTGAGTGTGCCTATCCTGGGGGTGCCCACCACGTTCAGTGTGGTTGAAGGGTATCAGGGGCCTGCCATTCTAGGTCAGAACTTCTTGTGCTTACCAGGGGTGAGGATATCCTCTGAGGAGCTAGCATTAGAAGGGCAGGGCCGCCTTCCCTTGCAGAGATATCGCTACTCCCAGGGTCTTAGTGTGGCTGTAAGGGCTGTGAGGGGTCTAGAGGCAGAGGGTCCTGATACAAAGGAGCCCATTGCTGGGGACCTGCTGATCCTCCCTACTACGTTTGACCCACGTGAGTTGGGTGTGCAGAGGTACCAGATCCCAGGAACGAGTCCTGTACCTTGGCGCAAGCTAGTGGAGATGATGCAAAGCCCCAAGATGGCTAAGGCATGGACTCTTGGCTTTGTTGCTTCTGGGCATGAGTGGATAGTTGCCAACTGTGCAGAGCCTGTGGATGTCCTCCCTGAGGATCACCAGCTGCTCAGATTGATGTTTGTCCTCAAGCTCAAGGAGGTAGATGGCGTGCAGGTGCCACATGTTAGACCAGTTGTGACTGAGTACCATGGCACTGGACAGTTAGCAGATGAGGAGCTTTACACACCAGGGATGCTGCATGATACATGGAGGATTTTGTTGTGCATTTATTGTCTTTTCTGCAGAAGGGGATACCCTATAGCTCTGTGTTGGTAGATTTCAAGAGGGCTTTTCTTAAGGGTGATCAGCAGGAAGCACAGGATACTTGGCGCACAATACCCCCTTTCTTTGTTAAGGTGCCTGCAGTGTGGAGGGCAGAGCTGAAGACGAGGTATTTGAGGATTCTCAAAGGCGTGGAAGGCCTTAGATCGAGTCCCATCATCTGGAGGAAGAGCTTGGAGAAGTACCTCAGGTCTGTCTGTGGTCTCTCAGTCTCTCCAGTTGATCCTTGTCTGTTTCAGGGTAGCTATGAGGGGCTGCCAGCGTTTGCCTCCCTGCATGGTGATGATCTGCATCTCCTGGGCCATCCCACTTGGCAAGAGTTGACTCTGGCCAGGATCCAGAAACGGTTTGAACTGGGTAAGATCCAGTACATGGTTGAGAATGAGCCCATGGTGTTTTGTGGAATGCAGGCGACCTTGGTCCATCAGCAGGGTACATGGTCCATCCAGCTGGAGGGTGGTAAGGATTATCCTCAGCAGATCATAGATGCCTTGCAGGAGCCCATCACCCAGGCCAGATGTGCAACAATACGAGGTATGTTGGCATGGCTGGCCAGCATTTGTGCTCCTGACCTGTTGGTACTGAGTCGGTTGACCGATTCCCAACTGGTTGAGGTGGGTGCTGAGAGAGTGGTAGAGGCTGTTCGCATGTCTCCCCCTCTCATGCTGGGTCCTTTGGATTTGTACAGGCCTTTTGACATGATGCTCTATGTGGACAGTTCTATGGATAGTAGGAAGGTCACAGAGGTCAGGGGCCGTGCAGCAGCATTAATATCCCTGGTGCAGGAACAGTCCTCTCTGGTCTGCTGGTACAGTCGGTTGCAAAACAGGGTAACTCCCAGCAGTGACATTGCTGAGTGCAGGGCAATCTGTGAAGGGCTTCATACTGCTCTTTACTTGAGGGAGCTATTTTACCAGCTATGTCAAGTGGCTTCCTGTCGGTTGCAGATGCACACACTGGTAAGAACTGACAGCATGGGCATGGTGCAGTTTGTGCACAGGCAGCTGGCCAGGAGCAGGGACCTTGATTATTTGTTGCTCAAGGAAATGTCTTGCTTAGCTAACATTGAACATGTGGCTGGCGTGGACAACCCTGCAGATGCTCTCACCAAGCTGGAGGAGAAGGCTGAGCTGCAATACCCTTTGCTTCGTGGGCTCATGGCCTCCAAGGGGGGAGGGCCAGAGTAGACCAAACAGCCTTGCTCTAGGTGGGAGGCATCCCAGTGGGCTGGGCAGCCACGTGGTGGCTGACAGCAGGTCCTTCAGAGTTCAGACACACTCTGCTGGACAGGGGTCAGGGTGGAGTCACTCCCCTGGCTGAGAATTTCGCCTGGCTCTGTCATGGAGCTGCAGAAGAGTCTTAAGGACTTTGTAATGGGCCTTGGGTCTTCATGGAATGGACCCTGCAAGGGCAGCCCAAGTGTTGGCTCTAACAGGTTGCTGTACATTTGTATATATTCTCTGTAACCAACCTGTTGCATGCTAATAAAATCCCTGGTTGTGTGACCATGTTGGACGTGGTTGCCAGGGGCCTCACTATGGGTTATACTCCTTTATAATAAAACATAATCTTGTTATTGTCATGTCTTGTTGTTTGTGATGCTCAGTTCCAGGAGCTGATCCAAACCTGGAGGAGATGGGGTGGGGTTCGATTCCCCAGCTGACCTCAGCCTGGCATGTATGAATCCTGAGTTTATCCCTCAGTGAGGACATGGGCTCCCCATGTGTTGGCTAACATTTGTCAGGGCTCTCTCAGTCTTTGGAAGGATTTAAAAGATAAAGGAGGCTCCGTGGCGGGCGCCATATGAACGGGCGCCTGTGATAACTGGATGACCAGGAACTCACAATAGTACGTTCATGGACTCCTCTATCCAAACTCCTCTGACTAAGTGAAGACCTAACTTTAATCTACACCAGGTTCCCAAAGAAAGGGTTGGGATGTCATGTGGGTCAGAGGGCAACCTTTGAACCAATGAGCAGGCCTAGCTAATATTTGGAGGCACCTCAGGTTCCAAAAGAAAAGGCAGGTCTGGTCTCTGGGAGGGATCAGATGTCTGAAGGCTTGTGGGGACAGTGGCTGATAGGTTCTCAGGCTGGTCCAAGCTCCAAAACAAGAAAGGGTTGGAGTTAGCATATTGGGGCACCAATGTGCTAGATGGATGCAGGTTGAGGAGACCTTTCCAACGCCGTGTCAACCGCCTAGAACAGACAAGGGACTAGAAAGTTATCAAGTCCCGAAGTACTGCCGACCGGTGGGCGAGGGCGGGGCACACTCAGGGCATAGTGGACAGGACACGTGGCAGGCCGTGCCTGCACAGGCTTAGCCTGTACTCTCACGTGACTGGGACACAGTGTACTGAGGGCTCAACGGTACTGTGGCTAGTAGAAGCCAGTAACCAGCCAGCAGGTCTGCAAGGATGTAAGTCCTTGCAGGACTGTGGCAGGTCCTGTGCTGTCCTAGACACAGGATAGCCAGAGATTCCTGTATGCTGCCTGCAACAGGATGCAGGCAGCGATACGAGGCCCTGGCAATGTAGCGTTGCCCAGCGTTGCTCATGACCGAGGAACAAGGATGGAACGAGGTTGCATATAGCTCGAGGCTCAACGAGGCAACGAGCGTCTTCACACACGAACCTTGGTCGTCACGACGAGTGGCGAGCCTATCGAGGGTCGTAGGCCTGGTGTGAGGATAAAGGTTGCTAGCCAGCAGCCTAGGGTCATTCCAGCCGGCAAGGACCAGGAGCTCACAAGCTCTGCTGACGAGTTGCTGTGCAAATGTACTGAGGTGTCCCGCTCAGCCGCGGTAGGCAATACGCGGCGCGCAGGCCGGAAATCCGTGTGTCAGCCTAAGCATCTCATCTAACTGGGACTCGGCGCGGCGAATATTTTCCGCGCCAAAAAAATTCCGCGGTACCCTCCGTACCGTGAAAAGTGGGTGCACGGTGCGCGCACCCCTTGCGGAAGTGGCCATGGCGACTGCTTTTAGACGAAACGTGACAAATCTGGCTCGCGGAAAGCAGAAAAAATGCTCGATTGTTGGAGGAAATTAGCTACTGATTCTAATTTATGGTGGGATGGTTGCGATCTATGATGTCGCGGGCTTTCTTTCTTTGCCATCGGCAGGGGGGGTCCGGCCTGAATTTCTGTCGGGATGAATAAAGTATAATGGATGCCTGCCGGTGTGATTGTGGATTGTTGCCAGTTTTGATGGTCGTAAGGAAAGCTAGTTTAATGATGTTTCTAAAGCCGTAAAAATTCCCGCTGCTATCTTTACCTTTCCCGTCATTTTGCGGTAAGATAACATTAGGCCTGCGCGATGCGTGCCCAACCTCTCCATGAAAGGGTGGCCTTTCTTGTGCGCCTGGGCACGAATAAATGCCCGCTATGGCACGTTCTTGTATTAAACGTCTTACTCTAGCATTTTCCTGCTTTCTTAGCTCGTTGAGCGTAAGCTTTTTGCCTTCTTTCCGGCGAGATTCAGCCAGGAAGTTGCGGGTCCTGGCGCTGCATCGCTGGATTCCTGGATGTCTTTTAGCAAGTTCGTCTGTGACATAGCTGGCTTTCTGCAGCGCGTGGCCCGCAACCTGTCGGGAAGGTGTAATGCTTTTATTTCCATGCTTCTCTGAAATTTCTTTTGCTTTATAGACAGTTGTGTTCGAGGAAATTCACGCGGTCTTCCTATAAGCAGCGGCATCATTTTCCCCAGACACTGACGAGCTGGCACCTGTCTCCTAAAGAAAGTGGCTCGTGCTTGTTAGAAAGGAGGCAGTGTGCATTTTGCGGGACACAGTGCTTTGGTGGCACATGCGTCAGGTAGGTTGTTCCAATGGTCTCTTCACCTTTCCCACTGAGTAAATGATAGCCTTTGTCATGCTAACCAGAGCAGCTAGCCACAGGTTGGCTGGATAAAAAGTCAACTTATTTTCTCTTTATATACTGCGTGTGTGGTCCTCCACGTGGCCGGCTTGTTGGGCATTTTGGAAGAGGGTTTTTAATGTGTTGTTGGGTGAAACAACTTGGTTGTTGGCACAAAATCACTCATTATTAGCCTGAGATAGGCATTACATATGCTGCTCAGGCGTGTCGTCCTACCAGCCTTGTTGTTAAGGGTACATAGACTCACAAGGCTGGCTGTGCCGATGGAGGGGTGGGGCGTATGACGCTCCGGACATCCTCCTCACACTCCGTGATCAAAGTGGGCATGTTTTTGGGTGTCTAGGGTAGCAAAACAGATGTCATTTTGGCTCAGCACTAGCTCAATTCTCTTTTAGCGTCTACCCAGGCGGCATCACAGGAAAATCAATAACTTGAGCTACGCTTGTCAGAATGAGCTCAAACTTTGGGGTTGTGTTTCCCCCCACTCAGTGGAATTTCGCGTGTATGGATGACCCCATTCGATGTGTTGATGATTTGATTTATTTTTTTTTGCTCAAAAAAGTACCCATTTTGCGGGGAAATAACTCAAACAAATGTGATTATTTTGACCATGTGAATAGCCCAGATTTTTTAGAAGTGGGGGAACTTTGCAGGAATGTATGGGTAGGTCATTTGGATAAGTGGTTTGTCTTGGGCAAAATATCTCATAAATAGCGTCTTTTTCTATTTTTAGCTCGCCACCAGTGCGTGGTTGGCGGTAGTAACCCCAACAAGTGGTGGCATGAATGTCCAAACATCATATTTATGGTACTCAATCATCACTAGATGGTTCCCAAGTGCATTGGAACTGATATTCATTAAAGTCAGTTTTTCAGGCTTTTGGACGTGCGAGTCCCCTTAAATAATAAAGCTAGGCATCATCTGGTGTGTGGCGCGTCATGGGCACACATGTACATGACTAATTAATTTTTATAAGTCAGCTGGTATAATAGTGCCTGTAGTAGGCGTGCATGTACAAGGCCATGCACTGTCTAATGATTCTACACTACTACTGCTGTATTCCCCTAAGCTGGGGCGTCTGGAGTCGCTGGGGCCGCGGCCGGGGGTCGCATGCCAGGGCTTGTGGCCGACGTAGATGGCCGCCCCCTTCTAGTACACCGGCTGGCCCGCCTTGGTCTGCCGGAGCTGGAGGTAGGTCGGCCATAGCTCCCGTCGATGTTGTTGTTGCGCCAGGGTCAAGTCGTCGTCCACGGTGAAGTGAGTGTTCTCGAGCCGCTTGCGGCGTCTGAGAAACGAAAACTTGTCCGCTGGGCTCTTAAAGATGAGAAGATGCGGGGGCGCCCCTGCCTTACCTCGCGCGCGGGGAAGGCGGTGGGCGACCAGCTTAATCTCACCAATAAGGCCCATGCGATCAAGGATTTTGCTCTCAAACGCAGGTGCAAGCTTATCGGAATTCTCACCTTCCTCCATGTCGAAGTTCTTGAGTATGAAGTTAAGGCTGCGCTTGGCGAGCTCGGCCTCCTCGCGGAGGTCGAGCTTCTGCTGCTGGAGCTAGCTGGGCTGCTACGGCGGAGGTGGTGAGGGTGTTGTGCTGCCCAGGTCATATCCGCCCAGGTCTGCATGGGTGGAAGGAGCAGCGCCAGCCAAGCCAGCGGGGGCTGGCTTGGCAGTTGGCGGCGATCGATGTCCTTCACCGCCTGGGCGGTGAGGCCTGCGGTGTTTTGCAGGACCTCGATGGCGATGGCATTGTCCTTGAGGCGCTGGTCGATGTCGCGGAGCTGGGCGGTGATGGTGGAGAGGGGGCATATGGTTTGTTTAATACATTCTGAGCTACAACCTGCAGGTGGGGGGATGTAAACCGCCACCTGCTCTGGGTGCACAAGGTGCACCTGCACAACCATGATGTATCATACCTAGAACCTGGCATGTGATGGAATCGATTATATTATGAAGTGAGACAACTATGGCTAGGCACTGGCTCAAGCTAGGGCATGCCAGCATCTCAGCAGAGAGCGACTCTTTGCATGGGCAAAGCATGACTAAATAAACACAGCGATGGTGTAAAGGGCCTAGTATCAAGGAGACAGCCAGCGCAGGCCAGAAATTGGGAGAATCCGGACCATAGTAGCTCGAGCCCGCCGTTATCTTTTCCGCGTTTTCGAGATCGTTCAGGATGATGAATATAAATGGAGATGGAAATGCCTTGTGCATTGAAATTATCAAGGAGACAACATTGAAATTATGGCAGGTTTACGTGTAGAGCTCGACTAGATGACCTAGACGGTGGGGCCGGAAACAGCATGCTTGATCAGGGCGTGTGTTTCGAGCCTAACTGGCCGGGAGTGTCTAGTGGTGACCACCATTTGTAACAACCAAATGTTACATCCAAAGTTTTCCTACTGATGAATCTTATTATGAGTTCTTTAGGACAATTATTTGAGAAGTTAGGAGGCTTCGACGTCTGATAGATATTGGGCCTGCTGAGATCTGTCGAATCTATTGTTCTACCCTCATTGGTCGTGGCCTGATCCACGTAGGGTACTTTGCATGGTGTTGTTTAGTCAGTCATAGATTCTCTGCAGTACCATTGTACCTGGTGGATTTGGTTCCAGGTCATTGAGATTTCGTATGTGCTGGCTTTGTGTTGTGTGGAGGATTCGGAGGCTAAGATCTTATCTTGAGTGATCCTCACTTTTGATTGGTCCTTCCGGGTTAGGGTTGGATGGATGCTGCGTGCACGATGACTTTTATCCTGTTTGGGGCGGCCGTGCATGCGTGCGTACGTGAGAGCTAAAGCTATGGTGTAATTCAAGGGTTTCCTTGTTTCATCAATCAAACAACCCTTGCCAAAAGTCAACTATAACTTCAACAGATAGTCGACTTGGATATAACTTGTCTGTTGTGTCTAACAAGGGTGGGGACTCATTCCCTTAACTGTTGAAGATCCATCTTCATTGCTTCTCTGGACGTGAAGTTATCTGTCGCGACTCCAACCCAGGTATAAAGATCTTTTCACGCTAATGTTGATACTGAGGCTGTTGCAAACACAACATTTTTAGTCGTTACATTGGTATCGGAGGATTCTACTTAGGTGTTGGTTGTCTTGACAGTATTAGTTCACGATTAACAATGGAATTCTTGCCAGACCCAGAGAGGGTACGTTATGCTGTGTATTCGGACAGTTCTTAAGAGTGTGACTCATCCTTATGTGACAGTCTTGCTCTGAGAACTGCCTTGAGCCCATAAGTCTCTAACGTTCCCCAGTCCGGCATGCGCGACCCATGGAGTGATGAGTAACCCGGAGACACAACCACCGTTATCAAGTAAGAGAGTTGAAGATGCAACCACATCTTTAGCAGCTCAACGGACGACCGGTGATGAAAGGGTTTCATCATCTACTCCCAGACGTCAACTATTTGGAGATACCACCTTAATGTCTGCTTCCCGCAGATATTCGCTGTCGGTCGGCCCAAAGTTCTCCATCTTGCCCCTCGGTGTGCAACCAGGCGAGCCCTCCCTGCGTGGCATTGGTAGAGGTGGACCCCGGTTTTCCAACGTGGAAGACACGCGTTCACCAGCACCCGAATACGGTTCGGCTATTCGTTTTGGCTACAATTAACACGGTGCCGGGGCGAGACGGCACTCGGCTAGCGGCTGACGAGCTGACAGCGGAGAAAATCCGATTACAACATGAACGTGAGGAAGCTGCGAGAGCTAGAAGTGTGGCGGAAGCGCTGGAGAAGAGTGTGGGTAGGACTATTGCGCGTGTGCAGCAACTTGAGTCGCAAGGGCAGGCGGGCGATGGGGAGTCTGTTTTCGTGGATCAACCGTCTCCTACACTGGGTACACGAAGGGTATATGCGGTTGACGCTCCTTTTGTTGATGAAGGGACAGATGTACAGGGGAATGAGCCTCCACGGCTCTCGGTGGCTGCGACAATGCCGAAGAGTCAGAATGCACTACACGCCCCAGTGATGGAGCTCACGTCTTTGTATCCTCGTACTGTTCCTTTTCCCAAGGTGGAGTCGGTAGACAAGCTATCGCTGACCAACCTAACCCATCGCAGCTTTGACCATTTCTCCACCAAGTTTCAGGATGTCTTCGCTATCCATTTCGCCAACTACGGGCCCAAGGCAGAGGAACGTCTCACGATGGACATCCAGAAGAGAATGGTTAGGCAGCGGATGAGCGACAGTGCCAGCGACCGGTTTGATGAGTTTTTGCGTTCTGTGGCTGGACGTGCGTGTACCGACCTCCCCTCTCTCCTATTGGGCTTTCGCCGGTTTCTGTTACCCCAGGATCAACTTCGCATGGATCGGGACGCATTGGCTAGCTGTACGCAGGCTGGGTTGACGCTGCCACAGTTTGTGGAGCAATTCACCAACCTTAGGGCCAAGATTCCCCAATGCTCTGACGCAGAGGCGCTTCACAGACTACTGCATGGCATGGCTCCACACGTGCGACTGGATGTGGACAAGCACTTCTCCCAGTTCGACTACGTGGACTGGCAATGGGACAAAGTGTTGTCTTATGTGCTCACCCTCTGTCGTGTGCCTGCTTTTTCTGTCAAGTGGGAGCCTGTGGCCACGCCAGTGCCACCCATCAAGAAGTCCCTGAACCAGCTGGATGACCTCCTGGGAGAGCTCAATGCTTTGGATCCCGGCCCAGGGTAACTGTTTTATCTGCAACCAGCCAGGTCACTTCGCACGGGACTGCCCCAGACGGGACCAGTTTCCCCCTGCCACGAGAGGACCTTTTGGCGCCCTGCCATCTCCCAGGCCACCCAGCCTTCCTCCTGGCGTTCCTGCTGGCGATCACCGGATGCAGCCAGGGTTCCAGCCTAACTTCCAGCCCTCTGGGAGGTTCCAGTCCCGCGCTCGGCCCTTCAGCAGACAGGACAAGCGTCGGATGGTGAACGCTCTCATGCAGCTGCTGGCAGATGAGGAGGATGGGGGGGACGAGGATGAGCCTACAGCACCACCTGAGCAGCTTTCACCATCAGGCAGTGGAGCAACTCCAGACCCACCTGAGTCAAAAAACTAGTTGGGTCCCAGGTCATCCTTTTGTCATGGCCAGGTCTGACCTGCCTGCTGTTGACGTTAGGCCAGTGAACACTGTGGGTGCTTCTGACCCTGCTGTCCCTGTGGGGCCCCCTGTACCAGGTCACTTACTCAAGTTTCAGGCTAGGCTCCTCAACGTGCCAGTTCCCTTGGCTCAGCCAGCTTGCTTGTTTATGATTGATTCTGGTGCTGGCAGTAATTATATTGCTGCATCCTTGGTGCAGGAGTTGAAGTTGCCTGTGTTGGCCCACCCCACACCTGTCATGGTGCAGTATTCTGATGGCAGGAGAAGCTGCTCACCTGGCTACGTGCAGCTCATCTTCCAAGTTTGTTCATCCCAGACTTTGGAAGTGACAGCAGATGTCATTCCCCTCACGGCAGCAGATGTGATTTTGGGGATCCCATGGTTGTCTGACACCAATCCTGCTATTTCTTGGCCTGACAGGTGGTCCAGTTCAAGGATGGGACAGTATGGGATGCTACCTGTGTGTTGCCAGGGGGGAGAAGAACAGCCACTGAGTGCTGTTCCACACAGACAGCTGTCAATGATGGCAAGGGAGGGGAAGCAGGTGAGAAAAGGGTGGATCAAGAGCCGACTTTGGAGGAGAAACGGGCTGCCCTGCTGAAGCATGTGTGGTCTGCCAAGCACACTCTGTCTTATTTGGCCACCTATCCAGTGGAACACATCTTCTTCCTGCATTTGGTGCCTAATGAACCTGAGTCTGCTAGTGGTCATTCTGTCAATGCAGTCAGTTCTACTGTCACCACTGAGCAACAACAGCAGCATGATGCCTTGTTGGACAAGTATGGAGCCATCTTTGAGGATAAGATGCCCTAGTATCCTCCTGAGGGACCCATCACACACGTCATCAAGTTGGAAGAGGGTGCTCGTCCTCCTTTTGTGCCTATGTACAGGATGGGCCCTGCAGAGATGGCGGAGCTGAAGACCATACTTATTGGCCTGTTGGAGGCTGGTCTGATCCTCCCAGCTAACAGCCCTTTCAGTTCTGGATGTTTGCTTGTACCCAAGCATGATGGGGGGTGGAGGTTGTGCATTGACCTGAGGGGACTGAACAAGGTGACTGTCAAGTCCAGGTACCCTCTGCCAAGAATTGATGAGTTGCTGGAGAGGACTGCAGGAGCTGCCTTCTTTACAAAGTTTGACCTCAGGCATGCTTTCTGGCAGATCAGGGTGGCTACTGAGGACATCCCCAAGACGGCCTTTTCTACTCCATGGGGACAGTTCCAGTGGACCGTAATGCCCATGGGTGCCTCTAACAGTCCTGCCACTATGCAGATGTTTGTCAATGCTATCTTTGGCCACCTAACTGGAAATGCCCTGCCCCAGATCTCACCTGATCTTCGCAACCCCAGGTTCAAAGACATTGCCCACTTGTGTGACACTACCAGGGTGGTCTTCAGGACTTGTGTGGTCGTCTACCTGGACGACATTCTGGTACACTCTCGTACCTTCAGAGAGCATCTGGAGAACGTGGAGGAGGTCCTTAAGGTGATCCATCAGTATCATCTGTCGGTGAAGAGGTCCAAGGTGGAGTGGGGCCGAGAGGTGAAGTTTCTGGGCTACCAGCTGAGCGCTGCAGGTATGACTCCTGAGGCCAGCAAGGTCTCTGCTGTTTTGGAGTGGCCTGTGTTGAAGTCAGCTCATGATGTCAAATCCTTTCTGGGCCTGGTGGGCTGGTACGACGGTTCATCCCTGACATGGCGGCCATCTCTGGTCCCCTGTTAGCCCTGCCTCAAGAAGGATGTTCCCTTTGAGTGGACTGCAGCATGCCAGCAAGCTTTTGATGTGTTGAAGCAGAAGCTTACCACTGCTCCCTTGTTGGTGGGCCCCAACCAGACTTGCATACCAGGTTAGGTCTGATGCCTTCACAGGGTGCTATGTGCAGTACTAATGCAGGATCATGGCAAGGGTCCTCAACCAGTGGATATAACATGTCCAGGAGTATGACGTCTGCAGAACTAAACTATGTTCATGAGCAGGAGCTGCTGGGATTGGTGGTGGCCTGTATAAGTGGAACACCTACTGAAGGGGCTCAGTTTTTCTGTGGCAGCAGCGCAAGGATGGAACAGGGACGAGTCTATTTACCCTGATGACTGACCCAAGGCCCTTGGTACATGTGTTGAACAGCTCGGATGAGTAAGAGGATGGTGGATGGATGGAGTTCCTGGGGGGGTTCGGACCTTTCTCGTGAGGTACATTCCTGGTACGCAGAATGGGTGCCTGACGCCCTGTCCAGGAGGGATTAATGGGGAGTTTTCATGAGACTTGGACATCTGTGCTGCCCTGATTTCTGTGGTAGAGTGTGGAGCCTTGCTAAGCTCAGGCAACAACCAGAAAGGTTTCTCAACTGTTGACACACCTGTAGGGAATAACGGTGGTCCCGTTGTAGATAACATAGTACCAGATGCACTCTCCCGTCGCGCAGATTACTCCTTCTTCGAGGACCTGGATGTTCTCAATACTACTCTAGTTCCTACTACTATGGGTGTAACCCTCACTTATGGTGAACTACCTAATGATGAATCCTATGCCTATCTCTTTCATACTGCTGTTCGCATGCCTGATCTCCTTTCTCACGTAGGACTCTCTCTCCCGTGTGAGGCCCTTCCTGTGGTCTCGGTGGGGGGGGAGGGGAAAAATAAAATTTCCATACCGCTTAGCCATATAGCGACTAGGTCAGGAAAGTCTTATGATAACATAGTCCCTCTAGGACCTCCCCTTCTCTTTGGCAAGGCGGTAGGAGACCTCTTTAAACCTGTTCTGGATACTCTGTAGCGATGCCTACCTCTGATCTTGAACGCCTTATAGTAGATTTGCGGCCACTGAGCCGGAAGCTTTAGCTGCCATTGCAGCCCTTCCCCAACTTAGGCAAGCACCCTTGTAAATTTGTAGGTGGGTTTTTATATGTGCAAATAGCAGATTCTCCCCCTCAATGGCGCCTGTATGTCCTCCTATCTGTCGCTCCTCCTTGCTCTTTGAGTTGCATGACTTAGCTGCTCATCAGGGTGGTAAACGGGTACGGGACCTAGTAGCCGCTCTTACTACTGGAGGTGTTCCTGGCTTCCGGGCGAGGCGAGGCAGATTTAGATGACAACCCCTGTGACCTCCTACGGGCGGTCGAGTTCATGGAGATCGCGGACCAGATAGCGGGAGTAGCATTTGCGACCCTTCCCTACGGACGCACCAGTCGAGGCACAGTACACGCCAGAGTATTCGGCCTCCCCTGCAGCGTCCTCCTCCTCAGTGTCGGCTCCTTCCCCTGTCCCGTCTTCACCACGGTCGACCCGGCGCGCGTCGGTGGAGCCTACCCCTTTGGGCTCGGATCGTGAGCCTGATCCTCTCTCGGCGACTGTTTCTGCGATGCAGGCACAGATCCAGTCCCTGACCGCGGCTTTCGGGGCCTTCATGGCGGCCCAGGCGCATGCTCCAGCCACGCCAGGTGGGGTGTCTGTTGTATCTGTGCCCTCTTCCCCTTCGGTTGCCTCGGCGCTTACGGTTTCGCCGCGTTGTGCGAGCCCTCGGTAGCTGCGGTTTCTTCTGTTGCTGCGGCTCCTACGCCTCCGGCTGTCTCTGCGCCTGCTACCGACGTACCTGCGCCTCTGCGCGAGTCTTCCGCCCCAGCGGCCGCGCCCGCCGTCGTCGCTTCCGGGCCGCCCACAGCGCCAGCGCCGCCATCGTGGGGTTTCTTTAGCGACCCGGGCGGTCTTCCCAGGCTTTGGGAGGGTGGTCCTCCGCAGAGGATTCAGGTGCCCGACTGGAGCTTGGATGGTAACCAGTCGTATGCCGGATTGCCTGTCCCTACGGGCCCTGTTTTCAACATGTGGCCTGGGGGTGCGCCGCCACCGGAGACCGGAGCGCCAGCTGCGGTGGCGGGTCCGTCGCGACCCCCTCCGGCAGCGGGTCCGACGCGACCTCCTGTTGTACCGGCGCCGTCTGCGTCTGCGCCGGTTCCTACCCCTGCTTCGGCCCCTGTCCCTTCGGCCCCGCGGTCTTTGGCTGCGGTTGTTCGGGCCAGCGGCCCTGATCCTCGCGCCACCCGCGCTGCTGATTCCCTCCGGGAGTTGTCCGAGGGCGATCGGGATCGGGCCCCTTCTGTGGTGCATGCGACTCCGGAGTCGCGCGACACGCCTGTCCTTGGGTACGGTATGTCTGCGCTCGCCTGCCGACAGTGTGACCTGGCGCGCGCCTCCGCCGAGCTTGCCATTTCGCCCATGTCCTACGGGTTCTCCCAGGTGTGTCGGGCGCCGCGGGACCGTGGCCTACCCGTTGAGACTGATCGGCCTCCTTTCGATATGGTTATTGTAGCTGATCCGGTGTTCCAGGGCGAGATCCTGGTTCGGCGCGTTCTGTATCGCTGGGCTAGGCGTCACAATGACATGGACACCTACGGTGGGTTCCAGTGGGCTTACCCTCCGCCTCTGGGCATTATGGCCTCAGCTGCCCTTACGGTAGAGTTTCCTGCGGTGCCGGGTGCTACGTACAGCACGGTTCTCCAGCCCATCTTAGAGTGGGATGCCCGTCGTCCAGCGCCCATCTCGGGCCAGGGTCTGGACTCCCGTGGCCATCCTCCTCCTCGGGCTAGCGACTACCTCGAGACGTTCGGGTCGCGACAGTGTGCCCGTCGGTGGCGCTTCCGTGAGGTTCGGCACATCCGGATGTGGCCGTCTGACGTGGAGCCCCTGGTAGATCTGTTCTTCCCGACGGGTTTGCGCTCTCGGATCCGGTACCATCGCCTTCTCCTGCGGGCTCTCTGCTTGATCGCGGTAGAGCCTTTCCTACGCCTCTTTGCCTGTGGTTTCTTGACTGGGCCGTGGCCAGGTCGTTCTTACGCAGCATAGGTATTACTGCCCTTTCTGGGTCTTTTTCCTGATGGCGTGTGGGCCGATGTTTTCCTCACTGTAGATAGGCACGACAATGCCGATGATGTGGCTCACTACCAGGCGTACCTGGATGTCCTGCTGGCCTCGCGTGGCACTTACCAGACTAATGGCAACTAGATAGAGGGCCTTAGGCCCGACCTGAGGTGTTTGTCCCTCCGGTATATAGAGTCGCCCTCATATTCTGGCCAGTTGATTGGTCGTTTCTGGTCCTTGGTACTGATTTGTTTACTCTGTGTGTCCTGCCCAGTGCCGTCCCCCCCGGCCAGGACTCTGTTCCAGGCAGTTAGGGGAACCTACCACCAGGCTTGGTGCTGGTTAACCCTACACCTCCCGGCGTGGTGGTGGAGACCGAGTTAATACGTTGGTGCTTTGTATCTTGGATGGCTGTCGATTGTGTTGGTGTGTGCTGGGTGCATTAGTTTTTCCTACCCCTTGGTTTCCTCCCTGTGCGTAGGGAGAGGGCTCCTACCTTTGTGTGGGGGGAGGTGTTACGTCGCGTAACTTTTGTTGTTGTTACGGACGTAAATTAGGTCCCTTGTTGCCTCAGCCATTCCGGAGCAGTTCGCTGACTTTCCTAGGCTTAC
>RPFO01000253.1:580000-708380 GCA_009746045.1 Mesostigma viride | reverse complement strand
TCCCTGTGAGCTCCTCGACCAGGGCCTCTGTCCCAGAGTTGAACAGGCGTCAGGAGGGTGTCCAGTCACTGCTGACAGTCTTAGGAGAAGTCCTGACGGTGTGGTGCCCACTCCACAGTGCAGCCTGGTGAAGGAGATCCTGCTAGGCGCAGCAGAGGTAGGCCAGAAAGTGGGTCATGGACCCTGCGTTGGTAAGCCGGTCCAAGGTGTTGGCCTCTCAGGTGATGGCAAGGCCAAAGGGGGCTATAGCTACTACTGTCTCATCCAAGCAGTTGGTGGCTAGTCCTGGGCAGGAAGAGGAGATGCAGATGCAGCCCCTGGGACTGACAAGGAACCTGGTGTTGCCTAATCCTTTAAATATTTCCCTGCTGGACGTCATCAAGGCCTTCACCAAGACGGAGGACATGGCTACTGCAGCTATTCAGAGGGGCAACTTTTGGCAAAGACCTGCATGTAGAATACTGGGAGGGCGTTCTGTATGTTCACACTCATGATGCAGAGCATACGGTGACTAGGAAAGTGTATGTGCATAGATGGCCATTCCCCGTGTTACACTGTTTCCATACGATGTGACTGCGTGTATCCTGGTTATGCTAAGCTACTTCATGAGGTGCAAGCAGAGATTTGGTGGCCTGGCCTTTATCAGATGTTAAGGCCTACGTGGATTCTTGTGACTCCTGCCAGAGAAACAAGGTCAGGAACCAAGCCACGCCCATCTTTCCCATGGCTATGCCCAGGGCTTGTGTAGTAAGTACCTTTTGGCGGTCACCAACGCACGCACGCGCTTGTGAGTGGCAATTGTACAGTATGGTGGTTCGGTGCAGTCGCGCCGCGCTGCGTACTTTAGTAGTGGTCCTTTTATCATGCGTGTGAACCTTGTGGACGTGCGTTGGTCCTGTGGGCGAGGGTCGATGTCGGCCCGAGCATACACGCCTGTCGGCGATCATTTATGCAGCAGTTGTCCTTCGTGAATGGCACTCGGCGTGTGTTAAATGAATTAACACATATAGGCTTGGGTCACGGCAGTGTAGTATTGTTTCCTTCGTAGTACCCTGGTTTTATTCGGTATATGGCGTATTATAAGGGAATGCATTGATAAGCAGCGTCGTCGCGTCCTAGGTCTTATAGCCAATATAGCTCCTCACTCCTAGGTAGGTGCCTCATCACTAGTTTAGGTAAGGTTAGGCGAGATGTTTGGGATAGAGTCGAGCCAGGACGTAACATTGCGGGCCGAGAAAAAATAATTCCCCGATTCTGGCTGTTGGCTCAGAAACAACACAGGGTGTGGGACCCAGGGCCCAATAAGGACAAACCCGGCCCAGCCCTCTACTGTACAACTTTTTCATGATCTAATGGGCCGTAACCAGGTAAATTCACTATGCCCCAAGGCGATATGACTCAGGTCCACTGGCTAATGGCTTCCCAGGTCACATAACGCGCCCTATTAGCCCCTTCACATGTCACCTTGTCTGTGGTTCCGCTTACAGCAGTGTAGACTGAGATAGCAGCTGATGTCAAGGAGACAACCAGCAATGTAGGCTGAGATATAGCAGCTGATGTGAACATGCAGAAAACTTAGGACCTCTAGCCCCTGCGCGGGTTTGAACTTGGTACTTCCGGATCCGACGGAACGACCAGTAAAAACTCCCACTTTGTTTGCGCAATGCTTCTTGCCGGGAAGGTGGGCGAGTAATTTTTCTTTTTTATGCTATCCAGCTGTGGTGGGTTCCTTATTAAATTGTTTGTCTGTGGTTCCGCTTACAGCACCGTAGCTACTGAGCAGCTGATCATGTGAACATGCAGAAAACTTCTAGGACCTCTAGCCCCTGCGCGGTTCAGTGAACTTGGTACTTCCGGATCCGACTTCAGTTCACATGTCACCTTCACAACGGTGTGTGACTACCTTCATTTTGGATTTGCTGATCTACTCATTTCCCATCTCACCTCTCATGAGTCTCTCAGTATAATGCTAATGCTCGGGTCTCAGTATAATCATGATTGGATAATAAATACACCCATTTCCCGGAAGAAAAAAAATAATTCCCCTGATTTAGAGCCGTACAGTCGAACTGCGGATTGCGGAATCGAGCTCATGAAGTCACAGGTCGGGGACCCGGGCCGGCGGCCGGCGGGCCCCGGGGGCCTGGGGATTTGGGGTCAGTCTGCGCAGTCCGAAAGAAACCCGCACCCCGCAGTCACCCCGCACCTATTGTGCCAGACGACAGTAAACACCATCGAACCGCTCACTAATGGATGCGTGCTCTGGTGAGGGACGTCGATGAGATGCCCCGAGCCCCCGAACCAACGTGGCGACATGTCGCCTGTCATGGGCTCCCGCCCGGTGCTGCTTTGTCCTCCCGACTCGACGGTGTGCAACCAATTTTCTTGTCACAAGCAGCAAACTAGCCCAGGTGCGTTGAGTTCGTTGAGTGACACGGCCGACAATCGCGAGCAGAGCTGACGCCCAGGTTATGGACAGTATTAGCTGCTGTGTCCGGCTGGGATAATTCTCTAAGCCTATTGTTCTGTGGAATTGCTTGGAGCTCCAAACTATCATCGGTCTCCAGTGCCATAGTCAGGAACCGAGTTCATCTCTGTTTCTTTCTCAAAGGTTTCCATTGGTTCTGCGGTGAATTAGCACCGTCTAATCGGTCTTTCTCAAGGAACCAGCACAATTGTAGCTATAGTCGAGCAGCTGAGCTTCCAACATGTTTCGTAACCAGTACGATACCGATGTCACGACGTGGAGCCCGGCTGGTCGTCTACATCAGGTGGAGTACGCCATGGAGGCCGTGAAGCAAGGTAGCGCGGCAGTAGGCGTGCAAAGCGCGACGCATGCCGTGCTCGCCACATTGAAGCGCTCTTCATCCGAATTGTCGGCCTTCCAGCGCAAGGTCTTTAAACTTGACGACCACATGGGCATCGCCATCTCCGGTCTGACCGCCGACGGTCGCAAGCTTTCCCGCTACATGCGGTCGGAATGTATCAACCACAAGTTCGTCTACGACAGCCCACTGGGAGTCGCTCGGCTGGTCACCCAGGTCGCCGACAAGTCTCAATGGAACACGCAGCGATCATGGAAGCGTCCGTACGGCGTCGGGCTGCTGGTCATCGGGTACGACCAGGACGGCCCCCACCTCTTCCAAACCTGTCCAACCGGGAATTTCTTCGAGTGTCGCGCTATGGCCATCGGCAGCCGCTCCCAAGCGGCCAAGACATACCTTGAAAAGACCTACACCACGTTCGACGCCCTCCCCCTTGACGAACTCTGCAAGCACGCACTGCGCGCGGTCAAGGAGTCCTGCCCCGACGGCACGCTCACGACCAGCAACTGCACGCTCGCATACGTGGGCAAGGACTGCGCGTTCAAGATCGTCGAGGGTGACGACATCAAGGGATACATCGACGCGCTGTCGGCTGAAGACGAAGGCACGACCGGCGATGAGATGAAGGTGGAGGGGGGCGCGGCAGGGGATACCGCTGGGGCTGAGACAATTCCACCAACGGAGCAGGGGCCGAAGCCAGAGGACGGGGCGGAAGGAGGGGAGGCGGCGCCGATGGAGTCCTAAGTTCTTGAACGGCGGAGTCCAATATAGTAACGCGGAAAATGCCTTCCCAGCGGTGAAAGTGCTGCCCATTCAACGCCGCCGAGTGCAGCTGCTGTCCATGTTTTTTCTAGGCTTATCATGCCTCAACCTTTGCTGCCAGGTGGCTGCGTCAGGTTGGAACGGGCGTGCTGAGAGCCCGGCCGGCATGTCCCTTGGATTCCTGGCAGCACCCGGGGACAAATCGCACGGTTTGTGTGTGGTGTACTGGAAGCTCTGCTGATATCCCAAAGAGACGACTCTGCTTATAACAGTGACACAGCAAGCAACTTTGCATATATACCTGGTTGTCAAGGTCCTTGGTTCTATCCATGAGCCCGTCAGCACAGTGATGCCTGGATTTGCCCGACAGGCGCTGGGTCCCAGGGGTGGACCATGGGCACTTGAGAGCTTAGCGCATTTGTCGCATTTGTGACGAGCTTGTTGCATAATAGAGGAGCAGCTATCTATTGATGAAAAAGTAATTCGGACGTTCTCTGTGATTTCTGTTTAGCCAGAGCTTGTGAAGGGTGCATGTGAGTGGATAGCTGGCTGTAGGCGAGCTCAATGATTGATATATTTCCTTTTCCTGTAATTTCAGAAGAATAAAAAATTGTCAAGTGGCGCAAGATAGAGATAAGCAATAGCCTGGCATAGGAAGCTGGGCATACATCCAACAAGCATGCACGTACCTTGTGTCTTTATTTCATTAATTAATTAGTTAGTCTCGTGTCGCCATTGGGGGACCACGTACGGAGTACTGAATTCCCCAATTAAGATAGTGGACGTCTCCACGAGATGTCAATTAAATTAAAATTAGGAACATAACTCCGTTGGGAGTATATGTAGCACATCTGAACCCTGTGATGCCAGATCTCCTTTGCGGACGTTCCGAGCTTCTCACTGGATTCGTTGTCCACATCAAGGAGACAACCAGCGCAGGCCAGAATTCGGGAGAATGCGGACCACGGTAGCTCGAGCCTGCCGTTATCTTGTCCGCGTGTTCGAGTCGTTCAGGATGATGAAGATGAATGGTGATGGAAATGTGTAGCCGTGTGCATTGAAATTATGGCTGGCTTACGTGTAGAGCGACTAGATGACCTAGACGGTGGGGCCGGAAACAGCTTGCTTGATCAGGGCGTGTGTTTCGAGTCATTGTCGCGTCGCTGCAGCAACACGATGTTTTCTGGCATACGCAGGCTTTTGGTAATTCCCGCCGCACATTTGAAAGTGCTGTCCTCCGGATTTTCGCCTTTGCACCATGTGCAGTTCTTGGACGTTTGGAATCATGGCATGGCTAACGTAATGACTGACTAGCTAGACCTTTTCGGTGGTTTTCCATTTGCGGGTATTTCCTCGTAAATGGTGGGATCGCAGCAATGGTGCTCACCACTAGACACTCCCGGCCAGTTAGGCTCGAAACACACGCCCTGATCAAGCAAGCTGTTTCCGGCCCCACCGTCTAGGTCATGTAGTCGCTCTACACGTAATTAATTAATTAATTAATTAATTAATTAATTAATTAATTAATTAATTAATTAATTAATTAATTAATTAATTAATTAGGAACATCACTCCGTTGGGAGTCAATGTAGCACATATCCCTGAGAAGGGGCATATGGCTTTTAATACATCCTAGGCTAGCACTTCATGCAAGGGTGGGAATGTAAGCTACCCTTGCTCTAGGTGCACCAGGGCACCGGCACCACCATATGCTGTCTCAGGTTCAACCCGCCTAAGGGGGGGATCCTGGCATGGGGGAGGAAGATCATCATGGCTATACAATTAATTAATTAATTAAAATCATAGCTCCGTGGGGAGCATATGTAACACATAGCCCTGAGAAAGGGGCATCTATGGGTTTGTAATACAATCAGGGCGACAACCTGCAGGTGTAGGATGTACAACTATCACCTGCTCTGGGTGCACTAGGTGCAACTGCACCTCCATGATGGTTCATGCCTCCTAAACAAGCACAGGCACCCAGGGGGGGCTTGAGGAGAGGGCCTAGAAGGCCTGCATGACATATGGGGTGGAAGGTATGTGGCTAGGCTATAGCTAGGGTACACATGGCCTCTCAGCAGGGAGTAACTCCCTGCATGGGCAAAGCATGACTCGACATTGCTACGGCTATTGCAAGGGCGGGTGTGGGCCCATCACGTAGGCATACATGGCCACGTCACTAAGCTTTCTAGTCTACACTACTGCTATATATTCCCTAGGCTGGGGTGGCTGGGGTGGCTGGGGTTGCAGGGGTCGCCTGCCAGGGCTTGTGGGCGACGTAGATGTCCGCCCCCTTCCAGTAGACCGGCTTCTGCCCCGCCGTCTGCCGAAGCTGGAGGTAGGTCGGCCATAACTCCCGTCGCCGTTGGCTATACAAGGGCTAGGGCCGGCATGGCTTCTCGACAGAGAGCATCTCTCTGCATAGGCATAGCATGGCTAAATTCTTAATGCAACATCCATGGGGGTCCCATCATAGACATAGCGTGGCTAAATGTTGAAGGCATCATCCATGGGGGGGATCTCCATCTACACGTAAGCCAGCCATAATTTCAATGCACAAGGCTACACATTTCCATCTCCATTCATATTCATCATCCTGAACGACTCGAAAACGCGGACAAGATAACGGCAGGCTCGAGCTACCATGGTCCGGATTCTCCCGATTTCTGGCCTGCGCTGGTTGTCTCCTTGATATGTAGTGCTCACATATCCCTGAGAAGGGGCATATGGCTTTTAAGAGATGTCAATATGTCCATATATATTAAATGGGTAACTAGGAGTTTCCATTGGTCTTATCGTAGTATAACGATGCCTAGTTTTATTTAGTAATGCTGTGCCCATGCAGAGAGCTGCTCTCTGCTGAGATGCCACGCTCTAGTTTTTGTATAGCCATGATGATCTTCCCCCTCACAGGCATGCTCCCCCCTTACCCGGGCATAGCGTGATAGACCATGAGGGTGCGGGTGCCCTGGTGCACCTAGAGCAGGGGTAGCTTACATTCCCACCCTTGCATGAAGTAGCCTAGAATGTATTAAAAGCCATATGCCCCTTCTCAGGGCTATGTGCTACATCTACTCCCAACGGAGTGATGTTGATAATTAATTAATTAATTAATTATCGTAGTATAGAGATTTGACATGGCTCTGTATAGAGGTTTATAGCTGGGCGTTTGCTTTGGTTTGAGTGATTTCACTCTGCTGTAAGTAATTATATTATTAATATATATTATAATAATATAATTACTTACAGCAGAGTGAAATAACTCAAACCAAAGCAAACGCCCAGCTATAAACCTCTATACAGAGCCATGTCAAATCTCTATACTACGATAAGACCAATGGAAACTCCTAACGGGAGGAACCTAATAGCCCTGCTGCACCGCAAAATCAGCCCGCGTACGGCGGAGCATGATGTCAGTCATTAATATATATATTAAATGGGTTCTTCTTCTTTTCTGGGTTTTCCTTATGTTGCATGCCCCGCTCTCACCTCCTTAACTTATCATTCTCAATGAATATGCATAATTATATATTTAATATATATTAAATGCCGGGGGCATTGGCGTGGGTGCGTGGAACCTTTCTCGTGCCTGGGCGTCCCTGCGGATGACCCTGACTATGTCGAAGAGGAGCTCCGGGCCACCGTGGAACAGCGCACCCATGTCCTCGAGACTTGGGCGCGCCTCAAGGACCCCCTGGAGACCAAAGGGCTCCTCCTGTGGTTTGCGCCCACCCGCGGGTAACTTCAGCTCACTGGCTCCGTGGCGCTCCCCCCCACTTGGTGCGGCTTGCCGCGGAAGGCCATCGGACGAGCGCATTCAGGCCGCCTTGCAGGTGCTCCTCCCCGGCCCTAGCCTGCCAGCTCACTCCATGCGCTTGGCCACCCTCCCCTGCCGCATGGGCGGGTGTGGGCTCACCCGCGCTGCCCGCCTCGCCCCGGCGCCGCCTTCCTTGGCTCTGTAGCTCAGGCCTGGGCGGAGATCCGCCGGTTGGTCCCCAGCGCCGTCAGCGCCATTCCCGATCGACTTGGTCACCCCATCCCCCTTCCCCTTTGTGCAGGCTGTGCAGGATCGATTCTTACCTCGGGAGCCAGCAGGCCTGCGACCTCGTCCGCCCCGCCCTGGCAGGCCGTCCACCGTCGCCTGCCCCGGGGCACGCCTGGCGTGTCCACTGTCGTCAGTCCTAGTGTCTTCCCTGCCCGCCTTCATGAAAAACATGCAACAAAAGCCCTATACGCGGGTATACTACACTGTGCCGACTGGACTGGATGGGTCTGCATGCGAGCTTGAACGATCCGGGGGAGGCCAGGCATAATTCACTCCGTTTCCCTTGAGGGGAGCGTGGGGGCCGCATTCCTGTGCGCCCTCCCCATGAGCCCTCTGTTCACGCTGGTGGCGGCCCTTTACGCCATCGCCGTCGCTCTCGGACCGCCACGTACCAGCTGTATGCCCCCGGCCCCGCAACCTCTTATCCCGGCAGGTGCGTCCTGCGGCAGCTGCGGCCGGGCTTGCTCTCGATACTACTGGGACCCACTATACATCGCGTGCATGCCGGTGGCCATGCAGCAGAACCAGAACTGGTTCCTCTATCTGAGTCTGGACATACCGCTCTCCTCCTGGTGGTGTGTGCCATGGTTCGGTGGGTCTTTCCCCACTACACCATCAAGTGCGAGGACGCGGATGGGGCCGCCCTCTACTCTGACACCCAACCACCGCCCCGACATTACCGTGCTTGACTACGACGCCGGGCAGGGTTGCCACCTGCTCATCGAATCATGTCTCCGTGGCTCGGCCGCTCTCCGGTCGCCACATCCTCCGGGCAGCTGTGAATGCCAGCGCTGCTGCCGCTGTATGCCCGCACGTGCATGCACTCGTATTGGCGGTAGCGCCTGCATGTCACTCACCCTCACTCGCACCGTGGCTGATGTGTTATTCCGCCGCACCCGGGCCGCCTTTGTCGCAACCCATGCGGTCTAGATCCCTCCATGCAGGCCTGCATGGTGGGCCGGCAGCGATGTTGCTGCGTGTTGTAGTTTTGTGATGTAGTTAGTTGTACCTTGTGCAGCTGGCGTGATCCTTGGATGTCCGTGTCAGATTCCTATTGGTTTCTTCAGCTAGGGTTCTTCTTATTTTCCGGGTTTTCCTTGTGTTGCATGCCCCTCTCACCTCCGTAATTTATCATTCTCAATGAATATACATTCTCAATAGAATGTATATTCATTCATTTCGGCCCGGGTGCGGCGGAATAACACATCAGCCACGGTGCGAGTGAGGGCGAGTGACAGGCGCGCTGCCGCCAATAAGAGGACCACGTGCGGGCAGACCACGGGGTGCATGGTCTAACCCTCGAGGTCCAGGCGGTCTTCTTCACGGCGCTGGCAGCACTCCTGGAAAAACTCCGCTGTCTTGGGGCCCATGCACGGGCCCTGAACTCCTCAAGGACAAAGGGGATGACCCGGTGCCACATGCATTGCCGTAGGAGGCAAACTTGTCGCGCTCAGCCACAGCGGCAGCAGCGCCGGCATCCACCGGGCGCCCGGAGGATGTGTGGCGACCGGAGAGCGGCCGAGCCACGGAGACATCGATGAGCAGGTGGCAACCCTGCCCGTCGTAGTCAAGCACGGTAATGTCGGGGCGGTGGTCAGGTGAGTAGAGGGCGGCCCCATCCGCGTCCTCGCACTTGATGGTGGAGTGGGGAAAGACCAACCGAACCATGGCACACACCACCCGGAGGAGAGCGGTACGGACATAGAGGAACCAGTTCTGGTTCTGCTGGCCACCCATGCACGCGATGTAGTGCGTCCCAGTAGTATCGAGAGCAGGCCCGCAGCTGCCGCACTGAGGCCGGACGCACCCGCTGTGATGAGAGGTTGCGGGGCAATTAATGCAGCTGGTGGCGGAGAGCGATGGCGTAAAGGGCCGGCACCAGCGTGAACAAAGGGCTCATGGGGAGGGCGCGCAGGAATGCGGCCCCCACGCTCCCCATGAATATATATTAACTCGTCGTCTGTCCCTGGTCCTAATTTTAGGACTGAGTTCAACTCAGTCCTAATTTTAGGACCTAATTTTGAGGTTTTGTAGAAAATTCGCCCCGGTCGGAATATTTGGCAGAAAATTTTTCTCAAAATTTATTCAAATACTACTTGAAAAGATCTTTCTTGGACATATTTTTGGGATTTTTTTGGATTTGGTTTGGGCGGCTAACCGTACGGTGAAAGTACAGGTGGTAAGGGTACATTTTCACGCGAAACGTGAGTTCCGGAAATACACGACCTAGCCATGGCGGCTTGCGCCCATGCATGCAGTTTACGTTTTCGGACGATTTTGCGGGCCAAACCCAGGAAATAGATTTTTTATGTCCTAAAGATGATACAAGTGAATTTTAACCTCGCGGGGATGCGATTTACTGGGTGTCGGCACTGTTCTTGCTGGAAAAATCTGCGATTAGGCAGGTCGACGGAATGGATTACTACAATTGATTCCCGGATCAAATCGAAGGGTTTATAGGTTTCTTTCTACCTTTTATCATGTATTGTCGTAGATTAAGTCTAGTGGCAGTAAAGATTTGATGATTTCGACCACTCTGTCACGTCATGGTTTGTGTGCCACAAAGTGCCACTTTTGCTGGCACCGCCTGGGCCAAGGTAACGCCAGCCGTGCCAGGTAAAGCTGGAATATCGCTGCTTCATCGTTTCTTGGTATTCTTACATGAGTTTAAGCTTGCGATGCGCTGTCAGTTTTGAGTCTTGCTGCTCTTTCTTGACCGTTGCCTGCCCCTCTCTAAAACCATCTTTTTAGATGATCTTACCAGGCATTTGCCTTACCGTAGCGTGGCTGTACAAGGTTTTAGGTGCTGAATGGGTTAAAACACTTTCATAGATGTTAGTTATTCTCTTGCTATGTTCATACTGCATGATTGTGTGGTCATGGGCTGCGTCAAGGGTACTGTCAAGCTTATACGGGTGAGTGAAAAATCTTGGTGATAAACCACTGTCATAATGTGCCAGCAGGTATCTTGGCCATGTCATGGCAAGGTAATACAGTTTTATCCATGTCCATATTTGTAAAGAACAATTAAATGTGACTAACCTACCCATTATATCGGTGGTTATTACTTATAATACATCCCTTGGTAGCTACGTATCCATACGCATTCCCTATATGTATGCATAGGCTTTCACACATACTAAGGTACAATATAACTGCAATATGATGATGCAAGTATGTTTTCCTATTATGCCTGAAGGGAAATGGGCTGATTGACATGGTTTGTGGCCACGCTACTATGAAGTATGACCGCACTTACATGCTTGCAAATTGCTAGCATGGCCCAGTCCTATGTATAGGACTGGCAGTATTTGGCGTGTTTCAGGCAGTGCCAGTGGCCAAATTGAGTCCAGTTTTTTGCCACAGGTCAAGAACTATATTGTTTACATGCCTGTATTTTTTTAACATGCATATGGAATTTATTCAATTTTTGCCACTCATGCTTCCACACAAAAATGCAAATTCGCCGACGGTGCCATACATCCATGTAATTTTTAGGAGTTTGGGTCAAGTTTTCACTGATGTAGTATTTTTGCCAGCAAGAGGACATCAAATACTCCATAGACCCAGATCTAAGCATCTTGGATGGACCCCCCACCTAGTCACTACACACGGTTGAAAAAGGTCAACTCAGTCCTATTATTAGGACTGAGTTGGGACAGACGACGAGTTAAAACCTAGATAACCACTTACATCAGAGTGACCCCACGCAAACATAGCCAAACAAAGCCAATGCTAACCAGAGTCCAGATGATACCCCTACAAAATAACCACTATAAGCCGGCATGGGACACTCCACACAGTGGAACGAAGTAAAACAGCCTAAACCGACTGCTGCACCGCAAAAGTCAGCCCGTGTGCGGCGGAGCAAGATGCATTCAGCGATAGCCCGGGCCGGTAAGCACTGCGTACTCAGTGCTTACGTACCGATCGAACGGCGTTGGCGCTGGCCAGTACGACATCCAGGTCCGCGCTGACCAAGGGGCCCGCTGGCCCTCCACTACTATAGGTCCAGGCGGTCCTCCCGGAGCCGGCAAGGCGGCAACACTTCTTAAAGAAGCCGGCGCGGGTCAGCATCCCCATGGCCCCGAACTCCTCCATTTATAAGACAAAGGGCACCTCACAATGGTGCCCGACGTGGCCATAGGCGTGAGCTAGCTTGACCCGCTCAGCCCCGGATCTGCCGTGTAGCCCGCCGCCTGGGGATTGATCATGCACCAACGTACCACATGGCTAAGAGCTCGCCATGAGGCGACGGCCACAGAAGCGTCAATAGGCAAGTCAGTGCCCGCGGCCGCCTCCCTAGCTCCAATGAGTCCAAAACCACGATGCATGTCAGGTCTGGCGGTGGTCATGCAACTGACTTAGGGGGAGTATAGAAAGGCCCGCCCCGTCCACATCCTCAGGTCTATACTGGATGTTCGCCTGGGGGAACACGGACCGGAACATGGCGAGCACCACCGTCAGGAGGACAGTGTGCAAGTACAAGTACCAAATCTGATTCTGTTGGCCACCCAGCTATGCATGACAGGTAGTGGGTCCCAGTGGCCCGGTCCAAGGCCTGCCCGCAGCTATACCACAGGGCTCGAAACACACGCCCTGATCAAGCATGCTGTTTCCGGCCCCACCGTCTAGGTCATCTAGTCGCTCTACACGTAAGCCAGCCATAATTTCAATGCACAAGGATACACATTTCCATCACCATTCATCTTCATCATCCTGAACGACTCGAACACGCGGACAAGATAACGGCAGGCTCGAGCTACCATGGTCCGGATTCTCCCGATTTCTGGCCTGCGCTGGTTGTGATCCTTGATACCACAGGGCTTGATACCACAGGGCCGCCCTGAAGTAATTATATAACAAGAGCGGTTGCGGGGCACTACAGTTGGTGTCGCAGCGCCACCGGATAGTGACTGGGCGCCAGGCCGGACAAATGCCAGGGGGGGCCGCCATAGGGAGAACTCGGAGCTAGGGAAGCCCCGCTGAGCCCACACCGCTTCGCAAGGAGAGTGAGAACAGCCACACGTGACCCTAAATGGAAGTTGAGGTCATCAAAACTTGAGCCATCCAATCCGCCGTGTGCAGAGTACCCGCGTAGTTTTTCTGGTGTTTATCACTAGATGACGTGGGCAGGGCCCAAGTAGCATGGGCAAGTAAGCTGATCATAGCCAGAACGTAGCATGGCTGTACAAGGGCTAAGCTGAGGTTATGGCTGGATGTGTACTGTGTGTTAGCGGTGCACGTGACTAGGTATGGTGGCACAGCTAGGCAAACATTCTAGTAGGCCATGGCAGCCATGGCGGCAGTGACTACCAATGGATACAAGCTAGGGCTGTTCAAGCTATTCTAGCCCGCAGGGGGCGTCCACATCTTGTGGTTAATCATCAGGTCCCCGCCCCTCCAGTATACCTTGGGCTTCTGGGGGTCCTGCTTGTGGAGAGGTATTCCGGCCACAGGTCGCGTCGCTGCTGCTGCTGAGCGGGGGTCGGGTCGTCGTCCAGCGTCCCGGTGAGGTCGTGCAACCTCCAGTGTGAGGAGAAAGGAACCGCCGCTTGTGCTCAGGGGAGGGGAAGGCCGGTGAGCAGGACTGGTGGGGGAGCCCGCGCCTTGTCCCGTGAGTGGGGAAGGCGGTCGCTTCCGCGCAGCCGTCATACCGCACCTACCAGGCCCATGACCTGGTGAGAAGCTGGTCCTTGAGCTCGTCGGCAAGGGTCGTTGACGTCTCAGTCACCTGGCTTCTGGGGGAAACGACGCAGCACCACTCGATCGGCACTCGCGGCGAGCGCGGTCGGTGGCCTCCCGTTGTTCGGCCTGGCGGTGGTCCTCCAGCTCCTGGAGCTTCGTGGCGATGGCGGCGGTGGTTGAGGCGGTCGCTGACCGCAGCAAGTCCGCATAGGAGAGCCGCTCTCCGCCAGGCGGGAGGTCGCCAGCATCCTGCATGCCGGGGTGGCTGGGATGCTATGGTGGCCGTCTGCTCCCGCGCTACCTTTGGAACCTGTGTGGCCAGGGCCTCGGTGTGGGCGGTGATGGCTTCACTTGAGCTTCTTCATGAGCACGCCGCACTTCCCCTCCACCTGGTTGAGGCGGGAGAGGAGTGCAGCATGTGCCTCGGATGCCTGCGCCGTGGTCTGCAGTGCCGTGAGCTGAGGTTGTAGCTTGTGTGCGACCTTGGTTTCCGTATTGGAGACCTTGGCCTCCATCGTGTTGAGCGCTGTAGTCATCAATGTCATCTTCTCGGCCAGCGGCCAGGTCACATGCTCCTCCAGCACTGCTCGGAGGTCATCCTTGCGGAGGAAGGCAGCCGGTACACGTGGCTGCCGGCTGCGCACGCAGGCCGGGCTGGGTTGCGGAGCCGAGCGTCGAGGTCACGTGCAGTGAGCTTGTAGAAGCTGAAGAGGATGGCGAGGCGATGGTTGAATTCTGGCAGGGCGAGGAACTCCTCCACCCTGTCGGCGGGGATGGGCCCCTCGGGCCCACGGAGCTTGTGTTCCCGTGCGTAGTAATGCACTATCTCGGTGCAGTGTGCGTCGGTCAGTCGCAGCCAGCCGCTGACCGTATAGTCTAGGTACTGTCGCCATTTGTCTGATTCGTAGCAGAATTTCTTGGGCTCTGGCAAGGCGCTTGGCGATGGGTTTGCTGGCGGTGGGTTTGCGGGCCCAGTCGACTGGGCAAGGACGATGTCGAGTGGGTTGGGCTGGGAGCCGGAAAGCTCCTTTTCCAAACCCCGATTTGCTTTTGGAGTCGTCATAGCTGCTTGTCACGCGCTGCTTTTGAAGTCGATACTGCGTTTCAGCCGTAACCGATTATATACTGGCGAGTGCGTCTTAAAAAGGCGCGTCGAATGCAAGTGGTCTGACCGAATTTGGGGCTCAGACGCAAAAGATCTGAACTCCGCCGTCAGCCATACCGCCGTCAGCCATTTTCGTCAATTTCTGCCAGAGGCACATACTCCCTTGCAGGATGGATGGATGAGGTGGGCGAAACCGAACTAGTCTAACTCTAAGCTAATCTAATCTAGAATGAAACCCTAACAACTTTACTCAGGAAAGCGCCCCTTCCTCCTGGGGGGGGGGGGCCTTGCCCACAGGGGCTGGCGTGTGAGCCTGGAGCTGACAATCGTCTTCGATCCAACTCAAGATTCTTGTTGCTGGAAAACATGGTACGTGGTGCAGGTGCACCTCAATGTGCATGTACCCCGAGTAGGTGGCAGTTTACACCAACCACCTGCAGGTTGTCGCCCAGAATGACAACCATATGCCCCTTCTCAGTAATATGTGTTACATATCCTCCCCACGGAGGTATGTTCTTGATTAATTAATTAATTAATTAATTTAGTGTGTGTAACTAGATAGAATAGACCGGTAGGGTTGTGTGCACCCATCCATCCATCCATTGGGGTTAATGCTCCGTGACTCCCCAACGGGAGCACTTGTTTAATTAATTAACTAATTAATTAATAGTATTCCGTGGCATGCCTATGCGCATGACACGCAAGTACTTACTCGGAGTTTAAAGTATGCACAATATTACCTAACAGACACCAATAAGTTCAGTGCCCGTAAATACTTCTTGGCGGGGCGCGTACGCTCGCAGCACCACTACGTGTACAAGCACAGGTTTGTTATAATCATCCCTGCGCAATTTTTGCCCATGACAGTAACTTCAGCTTGGGCAATGAGGCTTCACCAGCGAGAATATGAAAACCTCGCCGACAAAATGAAGCAATCCTGATGCTTTCCAGGGCAGTCACACAAAATACAAAAACTGGCATCCGAAGCACTGGCTTCTCCTGCCCTGATAAGTTTGCCCCTCACCATGTAACACTTAGCCACAAAGTTACTGAGTTGGAAAGCTAGTGTACCTAGAGCTACAAGGAGCCGTGCAAGCTCCACAAACAAAAACTGCCCAAATCAGCAACCTTCACCTGGTTGTGGGCCGCATAACCAGACCACATACATTGATGCAAAAGTGGCATGGGACGCATCACATTAAGAGTCACCCATTTGGGAACAGGTCCCAGAACTCGTCGGGCTCTTCCCCTTCTCGAACCACCTGGGACACCCCACACAAGCACCGAGCAAACGCAGCACGGACAAGAGAAACAAAGGCCATGCCTCAATGTGTGCACTCCAGTTCAAATGTGTCGCACAGAGGACATACGTGACACTCCCAATAGGGCACAGCCAAACAAGGCTACTGAAACAGTATCGCACAAGATGCCAATCGAGCAAAAGCATATTTACCATGACCTCCGACTTCACTAAACACCAAACCCACAAAAACGTGTTGCTCCTCGCAAAGAAAACACGCTGCCCTCACCTACAGCTGCCAATATTAGTTTGCCTAATCACCCTATTGAAAGTACAGTTACCCTCTTAGACCCCCAAGACATCTGCATTCAGCCCCTCAGCTCCCCGATCACCACGATTGCCCGTGCACCCTGTACAAACACAGTGGCCCCTTCACCCTGTCAAACATTCTCGACCACATAAATTTCGTAGATCCGGCCTTACCTGGATGGCCACGGGGGGCGGCAGCGCGCGCTTGTGCACAAACTCCTGACCCCGCTTGACCCACACCCTGCTTCTGGCACCCTCCCCGTCGCCATCGCTCTCGTCGCTGCCCGAAGAGCTGCCGCTGCTCTCGTACTCCGCTCCGACCCAGACGATGACCCGGGGGCAAGCCGAGGGAACCGCCGATGGGCCAGGTTCATCTACCCCCTGAAGGGCAGAATCCCCTGGTCCCAGCCCGACCTCCATGACCACTTCCTCAACCAGCCGCGCAGCCCCCCCCGAGGCATCCGCATGCGCTGCCCCCTGGGGCACAAGCAGAAAAAACAGGCTCTGGGAATCCAAGTCATCCGAGTCAAACATGGTCAGCTCGCTCAAGTGGGGGTACGTGAACAGACGCGGGAGCCGCCCGGCCTGCGCGAGCTTCTTCTCGCGAACCGCCGCCGCATCCTCCGCACGCTGCGCCTCTGCTGCCGCTGCAAAGCTGCCCGGGTGCAACCCCGCCTGGTCCCGGAACAGCCCACCCGGCGTGGCGCCCTGCCGCCGCATCAGGTCACGAGCACCAAAGTCGCGATGCGTCTCGCAGCCCCGACCATTGACCGCCCGCGCGCGCGCCTGAGGCAGCAGCGGCGGGCTGTCAGCCACCAACGGCAAGGGGTCACCCCCCGGCCCTCCCTGGGGCAAGACGCCCCGTACGGGCGCCAGCACGCCCGCCCTCAACCCACCCCCCTGGTCCAACTGCGACGTCTCTTGCGCCATAGGCCCCCTGCTGCCACCGGTGGCCTTCTCACGGGCCAGACACGACAGATACGTGCCACCTGGCGGGGAGAGAGGCGGCCGTGTGGATGCCCCTTGATGACTGGCGGGGCTGCCACTCTCAGGGCTACGCGCCGGGCTACCCACCTGGGCTGCCGCCACTTCCTGGGCCTGGGGGTGGGCCGCGTCACTTGGCCCGTGCAACCGGGGGGTCTTGCGGCGCCCCCCCGCGGCTCTCCCCTCCTCATCGCTACTCCCGGGAGATATGTCCGGGGAGCGCTTGGATCGGTCGGACAGGCCACCCGTGGTGGCACCAGCGTTAGTGCCCGTGGCGGCAGTAGCAGTAATGCCGCTGCTGCCGGGCCCTGTGCTAGCGACAGCACTTCCCGCATTGGGTTGGGTCGTGCCTGTGAGGATCGCACCACCGCTGCCGCTGCCGTCACTGGGCGCGCTCGTGGGCAAACCCTGCTGTACCGCCAGCGGCAGCTTGAGAGAGAGCAGTGGTGGGGAGGCCGCAGACGCTTGCGGCGGTACAAAGGGGGACGTGGCGCCATCCGCCATGTCATCCTGCGCCGAGATGGATGCAAGCCCCTCCCCCTTATTGAGCTGCAGAAGCGAGGTCAGCTGGAGACTGCCCTCACTCGCGCTTCCCTCCTCTTGCACCAGGGGAATCGCGGCCAAGGGCTCCGTGGATCTGGTCGTTGTGGCGGCAGGAACCATGTCGTCAATCGCTGCTGCTGGGGCAGGCTCAGGTGCCGGCCTTTTGCTGACATCCGCCTGCAGCTGTACGACCCCGCCCAGCGGGTTGGGTATGGGCACAGCCCCCTGGATGGTGCCACCTGGCAAGGCGGCCAGAGGGGCCCCATTCACATAACCAGTCGACGGGGTCTGCAGAGCCAGAATTGGCGGAGTAGGGACCATCTCGCGGGGTAAGCGGCAGCCGTCATTCGTGACCGGCCGCCGCCCGCCCACGTCCCGGCTCTCTCGATGCGACAGTGACAAGCGTTGATGGGAGAGGCTGCCATCGAACCGCTTGGCGCGCACCGCCGACGCCACAAAGTTATCATACAGAGCGAAATCCGCGTCATATGCGGGCACACAGGGCGCACACGGGGCCGCTGCCCCTGCTGGTGGCTGCTGCAGCTGTTGGTGATGTTGATTACTTTCATCCCTCGGTCCCCACATGGGCAGGCTCGTGTTACTACTGCCATTCTCTTGACCCGCATTCCTCCCCAGTCCTGTGCCAGAGGCTGGGAAACCACGCCCCCCCCCTGCGGCAACAGAGAACAGCGACCAAAAAGCCTCTGGCTCCTGCCCTTGCAACACCAACACCACCGACCGGACCCCGCTGCCGCCGCTATTACAACTAGCTTGTGAGGACGCCCCCACCCCCGCCTCCTGCTGGTGGCCATTCTCGCCGTACATCCTGGGGGAGCTGATGGCAGGAGCGGACCAGGTGGCCCCTCGGTGGAATGGTTGCTGCGTGACATCACCCATCCCATGGCCCGCCCCGCCCCGCTCGTAGCGGACAATGTGGTCGGCCGCAACGCGCGCCGCCCAGAGGAACGCGGTGCGGCACGCGGCGCCGTACCAGACGTAGACGGGGGAGGAGCCCAGGGGCAGGGACTCGACGAGGAAGGCGCCCCGGGCGTCCAGGGAGGCCAGGGAGGGGGAGGAGAGCGCCTGCGGGGTGGGGCACAAGCAGGGAGTGTGGCCACGTGGGCATAATGCGAGGCAAAAGCGTTTGATTGGGGAGACTGGGAGAGAGACGGAGAGAGTGGGCGTGAGGAGGGAGGGGGGAGAGAGAGAGAGAGAGAGAGAGAGAGAGAGAGAGAGAGAGAGAGAGAGAGAGAGAGAGAGAGAGAGAGAGAGAGAGAGAGAGAGAGAGAGAGAGAGAGAGAGAGAGAGAGAGAGAGAGAGAGAGAGAGAGAGAGAGAGAGAGAGAGAGAGAGAGAGAGAGAGAGAGAGAGAGAGAGACAGACAGAGAGAGACAGACAGATAGAGACAGACAGATAGAGATAGATAGATAGATAGAGAGAGAGATAGAGAGAGAGAGAGAGAAGAGAGGGAGAGAGACTGTGTGTGAGTGCGTGCATACGCACTCGGTTCTGCTTTAGTGTGTTTGAGCCTGTGTGTGTGTGTGGTGGTGGTTGAATGTCACGGACTCAGACACGAGCCATGCAATGACAACAAAACTGCGCCCGAACACAAACACGAGTCATGCAATGACAACAAAACTGCGCCCGAACACAAACACCAGCCATGCAATGACAACAAAACTGCGCCCGAAAACAAACACGAGCCATGCAATGACAACAAAACTGCGGTGCAGGGCATCAGTTTTTGGCGACCCTGACCCATTAGCAGCTTGACCAGTCTGTGTGGGATGAGGTCCGCTGGTCGCATTACCTTGGCCACAAGGTACGATGGGTCGTAGGACGAATGGGGCGCAATTCTCTGGATGCGCACACACTCGGTGGGGGGCATCATCCCCCGGGGGACCGGGGAGGGGAGCCCCCCTGTGACGGGTGCCAGCGGGTTGACCTGCAGGTGGCAGCGCGTCTTCTGCCAGTGGAGCAGCTGCAAAGGGGGATGGGGTGGGGGGGCATAGGAGACAGTGGGCAGAAGGCCAAGTGTGCAGATGAGCATAGGTCAGACTTCAGAGAGATGAACACAGCTCACTGCCTTGATAGTCCGGTGGAGCGGGTGCACCAAGCGCGGGTGCACCAAGCGCGGGTGCACCCAGGAAGTGGCAGAAAACGGAAGGGGCAGCAGACTCAGGCCCTCGATAGAATACCAGGGAGTACTTTGAACAGGCAGGAGAGGCCATGCTTGTGACAGACGAAAGAAACAGAGCGATCATGCCCATCACAAATGGGCGTGTCGCAGATGCCGACTCGTGCTACGTGCCGTGACTACTCTGCGTCCCAGCCAGCATCTTCGCCCTGCCCCTGGCAGTCAAACCGATGTATCTCCCTACCCACCTGGCAGGCAAAGCCGATGTTGGGGTTGGCGACCGCCCTCGACGCCTTGACCCGCGCATACGCGTCGTCGTAGCCCAGCCCCCGTTTCCACATGAGGTACGCCACCACCAGAGCGGGGGAACGCGACACCCCCTGCGAGCAGTGCACCAGGAGTGACCCGCCGGACGCGCGCGCTGACTCGATGTAGTCGAACGCATCGTAGAGGATGCACAGCAGGTCCTCGGTGTTCGTGTCTGCATAACATAAAATAGATAGGGGTAAGGGAGGGAGGGGAGAGGGCAAGGGTTGAGTCATAGAGTGGGGTTGGCAGACAGAGCAGGTCCTCCTTCCTGTCTGGGTGGGGGCATATACTAGAAGGCATGGGCATGCATAGGCGGGGTGGGGAGGGGAGGTGGGAGCCGGTTGCGTGGTCAAGGGGGATTGAGCAGACAGCACGGACAGGAAGGAGTGCCATGCTCACGCCATGTTCGTGTCTGGATACATATTCATTTCTATTTCTGGCCTGCGCTGGTTGTCTCCTTGACATATTCATAGTTGGGGAGGGCAGCCGCGAGGGAGGGGGGTAGAGGAGGTGGAAACGGTTGCGTGGTCGATTCGGGTGGAGCAGGCAGCATGCACAGCAGGTCATCTGTGTTCCTGTCTGAATATGTTTGGACATGGAGAAGAGGACAAGAGATGGGGGGGGGGGAAGAGGGGGGAATAGAGTAAGGGAAAGAGGGGGGAAGGAGAGGTTGTATACACAGGTGAGGTTGGGCAGGCAGAGCGCAGCAGGTCTTTGGTGTTAGTGTTTGTAAAAGCCAGGGTTGTAACAAACCATCCACCCAGCATCCACAGCGACTTGCTACATGCTTACCCAGCATCCACAGCGTCTTGTACTGCAGCTCGCCCGCATAGTACTCGGGGCAGGCGGGACCCGCACAGTTCAGCACGTGGCTAATCTTGCATCCGCGCAGGATGTCACGGTTGCGGGCGACAGCATCACCACCGATGTACAACCCTTCCTCGATGCGAGAGCAGTCGGCCTCGAAAAGAGCCAGCTTCTTTTTACGCATCTATTTTTGGCAGCGCAAGCACGGGGCCAGGGCGGGACAGGGGGCGGGATGGCATGGCGATGGAGGGGTAAGAGGGGCGGACAGGGTGGGCTTGAGGAGAGGGTGGGGATCCAATGATCCCATTAAGCCAGAGAGAGAGAGGCGGGGGGTACACAGAAAGAGGGAGAGGGAGGGAGGGAGGGAGGGAGGGAGGTTTCCCACTGAACCCCGGCGCGGCATTCCCGATCACAGATTCAACCAGGGTTAGCTGAATGAGCCGCACCCACGTACAAGCCCCCAAAACGACTGCGTTTGCAAAGCAGACTCGCTTGGAATGACCCTCAAAGGTGCCGGCATGCTTCCTGTATACAAGGCCATAGGGCGCATGAAGCACAACAGAATTCCATTCGCACCTCGTGCTCCGAAAGCACCCGCTCTTCGCAACCCCGGGGCATAGAATTCACGTCGATGCCGAGGTCAACGGACGGGCGCATTTTCCCGAAGAAAATTCATCCCAAGCCTCTCCCGTCTGCAGAAGGAGAAACCATTACCAGAAATAGTTCCAGAAATCATCCGGTAGTAGCAGCTTCTCTCGTAACCGCGCGTCGTTAATCAACACAAGCACCTCCAAGGTGCAAAATGAAAAGCAAGAAGTCCACAGGGCATGCAAGGAAATCGCACCTGTTAATTATGTCCGCCATCCGCTCATGAATATTTGGATGCTCTTGTAGCTATTTGCCGAGCAAGGGATGCGAGAAGATACAAAGCCATTTTCTTTCCTTGACAGCAGCGGCCAACGCAACAAATCTATTCAAACCCCAACTCCCGGACACATGTTTACTCGCCCGCATCAATAGATTCTCCACAGTTAATTCCTAATTTCGCGCAGCAACGCCTTACACGGCCAGCTAATCTACCAGACATTTGCCAGCTAATCTACCAGGCATTGCGCGAGGTTACACGCGCACAAGCAGAAACAGTTTTTTTAAGTGAGGTTGCGAGGCGAAACTTGCGCCCATGTGCCATATCCAAAACAGCATCCCCAACAGTCCTCGAGCTTCGGCGAGGTTTCATCTTCTTCCAACTCGCAAACAAAGTCAATACGCGCTTGCCAGTCGGTTCATTGACCATTCCACCACCGTTGTACGGCCAGCGCATATAGGCCTGATACTGTTGGTTGTTGGTTGGATCCCACGCCGGTCATTGCCAGACTGAGATCGTAGAGCGGCCGAGGGCCTGATACCGTACCTCCCCTTTGACCACCAGACCGCTTGGACAGTTGGTTGCACACGAACGTTCAAACGACCGAATCAACGAAAATCTTTGCGCCGACGCCACGGCATCTTGATGATACTGTCAGGATTCCGTGGCCTTCAGCAAGTAGGAGCCAGCTCGGATGGCGTGGACGTTGCAGCAGTTTATCCTGTCACGTGGACCACGGCAGCATGGCCTGTCAGCCAGCTTCCGCACTCAACCCGGGATCAGAAGATCGATACCAAGCGACCATTCACGTCGTCATGATATTGAAAGATCATAAAGTAACGAATCTGAACAAAGCAGGCCCCCCCAGCTCAGCGTCCTGACCGCCAGACTGTACACCCCCCAACCAGTCACCACAACGTTTAAGATTTGGGGTCCTACCACTCCAGGGCGCACAACCTGAAGGAATCTTAGTATTGCGTGGCGGGAATCGAACTCGGGACCTATGGTGCCTTTGTCCTTTCGCAACTGTGCAGGAATCTTAGAATTGTGTTTCGATTCTAATACATTTCACTACTTTCCACTTTCCATCACATGATCACATATCTTCCTCTAGTTAGTTAGTTAGTTAGTTATTTAGTTAGTTGGATCTCAACCTCTATTCGAGGTCGAATCCGAGGGGTATCAGAATCTTATACCTGGGATTCTCAAGAATGGGGGGCGGTGCACGTACCCTTCGTTACCTTTTCAAGGAATCCGCTGAAGATCAGCCGATTGCCTACCAGCCGAAAGGAATCTAGTGCCCGTCCTCGCGACCCCATGCCCCGCTACGGTCAACGTTGGGTATCGGCGGGGACGACCGCGCCTTGACTGCACTGCCTAACTAATCGTAATTGGTCCGCGAATTTAACAAGCGAAATCGGCTGTACGATGCTGAATTACCTGCGGTGACATCTCTGGTTGAGCCCGATGTCGTCGAGTGTTGACTCCAGAATGGCATCTCAGTGGATTTAATTTTAATTTTAATTTAGAAGCACGTGACTGCGTCACGTGGGTAGCAGTAAAGGAGCCTTCAACCCCTATTCACAACGAGGAGGGAGGGCGCCCTAGCTTCAATCGCTGCCTCAAGTGGGCAGGCTACAGAGGGCTCTCTGCATCATGGTGCAGGCCAACTGTGGATGCAATAAAGCTTTGACATAGCAAAAGCATCGCGGATGCAGTAAGGCTGCCCCACGGTCCAGAACCTGCGGATAGGCTTGGAACGCTTGTAGAGGCGCCGGTTTGGGAGAATAGTATAGAAACAGGAATTTCGGTTCTCATGTACGTAGGTCGCAATGGCGGGGCTTGAGAAAAGTTTTGTTCATGTTGACTGCAAGGTTTGCAACCTAGCTTGCATCCGATTATGCGAACGGGGTCGACGTTGCCGCCTGGCATAGGTGACGTCGACGCCTGGCGTAGGTCAAGTCCGGCGTTGCGATTGCCAGCAAGGTGGTTCGACTTTTCAGAGTTTCTTGGCGTCATGAGCGGTTTCCTGTGATAGCATTACGTAGGAGGGCAACGTGATCATTTTATCTGTATGCTCCCTAGAATGAGCATTCTCGGACTTGTCGGCCAGCCGTGTGTACTCTGTCGGATTGACGGTTATCTAACGAATGGTGGCTTTTCTCAACGAAAAGTAGACATCGTCGTTCGATTCAAGTGCTATTGAATGACACCAACATTTGGACAGCTACCAGGTTGACATAGCGACGCGAAGGCATTCACTGAAGTAGAGAAACACTCCTGCTTCATCGCCTCGGTGAATCATGTGGAACATGCTCTCGAATATGCTCGAGGTGAGCTCGAGGTGCGCGAGGTTGCCTTGGCGAATGATGACGTAAGCAGACTACGTATCATGTTCCTTAAACCTCGTGTCATCAGCGACCCACGGGACCCATTCTCTTGATGATGAGCCGCCAGCCCCTGCAGATCCAGCCCCTTCCTTCCCTGCTGTTGCATGTGAGCGCCGGGTCCATCCTGGGCGCATTGCTGCGATGGATCTCCGTCCTCCTGTTCAGACCAGAGTATCTGGGCGTGACCTCGGAGGATGGCGCGCTATTTTTGTCCGCGCCGCCCAATGTGCTTGGGTCTTTCATCATGGGGATGCTCACGGGCGCGCTCAAACCAGTGCTGGTACACGTCACCAGCCAGGAACTGCTGATGGGCCTGACGACCGGCTTGTGCGGCACGCTGACGACCTTCTCTGGGTGGAACCAGCAGGTGCGTGGGGTGCTGCCACGTGTTCAGCCATCATGCTGTGCGGGATGCTGCCGATCTCCCCCTACCATGCAGTGCCAAGCATACGTGCTGGTCACCTATCACCTGTCACGCTTGACAAGTCACCTATCACCTATCACCTATCACCTGTCACGCTTGATAAGTCACCTACACCGTGCTGGCGCGTGCGCTACAGACAGGGATGCGCGGGGCAGAGGTGGGAGCGGGAAGAGGTGGGGAGTTGGGTTTGACTGTGCCAATTTCCAGGTCCTCGCCTTCCTTCCTCATCCTTCCCCATCCTTCCTGCATGTTTTCTCCCCTGTTGTGCATGTGGGCGGGCGGTGGGCGGGTGGGCGGGTAGGTGGCTGGGCGGCTGGGCGGCTGGGCGGGCGGGCGGGCGGGTGGGCGGGTGGGCGGGTGGGCGGGTGGGCGGGTGGGCGGGTGGGCGGGTGGGCGGGTGGGCGGGTGGGCGGGTGGGCGGGTGGGCGGGTGGGCGGGTGGGCGGGTGGGCGGGTGGGCGGGTGGGCGGGTGGGCGGGTGGGCGGGTGGGCGGGTGGGCGGGTGGGCGGGTGGGCAGGTGGGCGGGTGGGCGAGTGGGCGAGTGGCCGGCTGGCCGGGTGGCCGGCGTGAGGGTGAGCATGGGCGTGGCCGTGGCCGTGGCAGCGTGTCCACACCTGATCGATTGTGCACTTGCCTTCTTAAGTAAGCACCATGCGACCGGACAGCGCAGGACAGGGCAGGGCACGGCGGGACAGGACATGCGCAGCCCTTACTCCTGTCACCGAAGCCACTCTGCCGGCACCACTATTCACACACACACACACACGCCGCCGCCGCCGCCACCACCACCACCACCACCACCACCACCACCACCACCACCACCACCACCACCACCGCCGCCGCCGCCGCCGCCGCCGCCGCCGCCGCCGCCGCCGCCGCCGCCGCCGCCGCCGCCGCCGCCGCCACCACCACCACCACCACCACCACCACCACCACCACCACCACCACCACCACCACCACCACCGCAGGTGGTCCAACTCTTCCATATCGGCCGCTGGGCGCACGCGCTGTGGGCGCTGCTGCTCGGCCTGTCCCTGATGACCAACGCCGTGAGCGTGGGTGCCGCCGCGTCGGATGGCATAATGGCGCTGATGGGACGCCGCACCCGTGCAAAGTGCCGAGTCAGCACGCCGCGTGGTTTTGCTGAGGGACTCATGAAGGATGGCATGCAGGGTCACCAGAGTGGTGTGCAAGCTCATGAAGAAGGTGCACAGGATCATCGAAACGGTGCGCGGGATGATCAGGACCGTGCACGGAATCAGCAGGATTGTCAAGGTGGCGCTCATGATTATCAAGACAGAGCGCATGGTCATCATCAAGACGCGTTGGGTGACGTGGCGGCAGGAAGCATGAGAAGACTTGCGGCCGAGGGGGGAGGGTGCAAGGGTCCAGCAGAGGGTGCGACGGCCACGGGAACTGCTGTGAATCCAGGCGCAAATGTGTCAGGTAAATATGTAAGGAAGTGCGGGGGGGTGCTCTACTTTCCTAAGTGCATTCATGGCTCTACACACTGCGTTGGGCAGGAGGACCACCCGCTTCACCCCTTTTTTTTTTGGTAGCGTGATATGAACTGGCAAGGGGTGCATGGAAAGGATCTAGTCGAGTGCTGTTTATTTGTTTGGCTGCTTGTGGTTCACTGTACTGCTTGTGGTTCACTATACTGCATGGTGGTGGCATCTTCATGATGGCGGTCCGGGTCACCGGCAGGGGGGAAGGCAGGGGTGGCGTAAGGGAAGCCAGGGGTGGCATAATGTCATGAAATGTGCACACCAGAACCCTACAGTGTGGACCCTTAAAGTCTTGGCGATGAAAAAGCCACCGACATTTTGTGGCGCCCCTGAATGACCCCGAATCCTGTGCCCATTTTTTTCTTTGGGTGGGAGGACATTATAATTGTGCATTGTCAACAGGTCAGCGTCCGTGGAAATCTGCACACGGGCGCCATTGGGCTGTGCTCGCGCTTTGCGAGCGCAGAGGCTGTGCTCCCGATTTGAATAGGCAACCTGTTGGCAGATGTCATGGCGTAGAGGTTGTGATCCCAGTTTATTTTGGCAACCGGTTGGCAGATGTCATGGCGTAGAGGTTGTGCTCCCAGTTTATTTTGGCAACCGGTTGGCAGATGTCATGGCGTAGAGGTTGTGCTCCCAGTTTATTTTGGCAACCTGTTGGCAGATGTCATGGCGTAGAGGTTGTGCTCCCAGTTTATTTTGGCAACCTGTTGGCAGATGTCATGGCGTAGAGGTTGTGATCCCAGTTTGAATAGGCAACCTGTTGGCAGATGTCATGGCTGCCCCAACCTGCACGTAGGCAACACAGAGGGTGTGCGCACCTGGGGGGAAGGGAAGGGGGGGGCGGCCTGGGCGTGCCCATTGCTATTGAAAGGGATAGCCTTCTACCTAGGAGGGGGTTGACTTTTTGCTATCCATCTCCTTAACTCCCTGTTCCCCAAGAGTAGGGATACGCTCACAACTCATTGTAAACTGACGCCGCCTGCTTGGCTTGGCCAAAGGTTCTTTCTTGCCAGTTAAATGGCAGTCCTTACTAGCGCTGAGCGATAGGGAGTTGGCAACATGACTGCAGCTCTTCTGAACCGGTTGCCCCCCCTTGCTGTTGTATGTTGTGTGCACCTGTTGCGTGTTTTACCTGCCTGTAGCCGCTCATGAGGCAGCGCCAGGGCTGGGGGGGCAGCCTGCTTCCGTCACACAATCAACAGGGGTAGCCCTTCCCCCCGCCCCCAGCCCCAGTGACCCCCTGAAGCCCGGCAACATCGGTTCACATCACAAGCATAGCTACCTGGCTCTGGGCGCAGGCACCACCCTGGTTGGCTTGCTCATCTGGTGCGTCTGGGCATCCATTGCCGACATTGAGGCGGATGGTAGCATTGAGCTGTGGGTGGGTTGTTGCCTTGCCCCGCCAGGGGCCCTGCTGCGCTGGTACCTCTCGCGGCTGAATGGGCGGTCGTGGCTGCGCGGCAAGTCACCCGCATGGCTGCCACTTGGCACGCTCGCGGCCAATATAATAGGCAGCGGCGTCACGGCAGGTGTGCAGCTGTGGCTGGTCCTGGTGCGGGGGCGAGGGGGCTGTGGCGCGGAGCGCGTGGCCAGGGGCATCCAGCTCGGGTTCGCAGGGGCCCTGAGCACAGTGTCGACATATGCGGTGGAGGTCACGCGGCTCCACGCGGTGACTGTGGCCAGCAGTGCCTCTCTCGGTCCATCATCTGCTGTTTTAATTGGCAGCAAGCAATGGAGGGCGTACGTGTACATGCTCGTCTCAAATGGTGGGGGGCTAATTGTGGGGCTGGCAATCTATGCAGTGCCGTTGTGGGTAGGGCATTTTGACGCACGGGTGATCTCTAGCTGTGACTAGCCTCGTTCTGATCAGGTGTCTTGTGATGAGTGGCATGTTGTTTACTCGTGGCCATGATAATCTGGCCAAGAATTTCAAGTTACTACCTATGCATCCTACGTTGTAATAATTACGGCCTTGGATCTCACGCATGAGAATTAGATGGTAAGTTTCCACCAGGTAATTTACGCCTCTGATACTTTTTACCACCCTTGGCCGAAAAGTATAGTGGTGGGTGGGTGGGTGGGTGGGTGGGTGGGTGGGTGGGTGGGTGGGTGGGTGGGTGGGTGGGTGGGTGGGTGGGTGGGAGTGGGTGGGTGGGTGGGTGGGTGGGTGGGTGGGTGGGTGGGTGGGTGGGTGGGTGGGTGGGTGGGTGGGTGGGTGGGGGCACAAAATCCTACCGGTTTTTTCTGTCTAGATGGATCCAGACCCTGGTGGTCTCTCCTGGCATTCTTCCCCTTGGTGCAAATACGCTTCTTCCCCACAGTGGGCCAGGGGGGGGGCAAGCAAGCAAGCACACACTGACGTACATGCCGCAGAGTACCATGCTAATCTCATTAATACAATAACACAAACGCTAAATAAATAATTTAAAAACTAAAAGCTAAATTAAAGCCTGAATACATGCCTAACTGTACGTGCGTGCAGGAGCAAACTAGCCCCCAAATAGAATGTGTCAGGACTCGGGAAGCTATACGCCGTTTTGTCACAACTGATGGGATATAGTCACAACTGATGACATAGTTGTCTCACTTCATTTAAATTTAAAAAATTTAAACTGCACTGTCCCATGCACCACTGACCACTATGATCTCGAGGGTTGAGGCTTCATGTTCGATTTCTAATGAAAGCACGTTTCAAATATACGGTTGTCTCCTTTATATACTTTTTTAGTTCATTACAACCGGCCAAGGATAAGCATGTCTTATACACTCCGTGTGGCCCAGCCACATTTTCACGCTTGCTCTCTCTACCCTACCAAGTAGAATCCCTAGCCCTAGCCCCTACCCCTCACATGTACTGGATTGAGACAACTATTGATCTAGATGCATGCGATTAGTCATTACAGAAGAAATCACATCAACACTTGCTGCCAGCCATAAGGCTCGAGCTACCATGGTCCGGATTCTCCCGATTTCTGGCCTGCGCTGGTTGTCTCCTTGATAAGTGGTTGGAGCGATATATGCGCTAGCCCATCGTGTGCATATCAGGTTTACCTGTGGATACAAAACATTACAGTTATCGCTGCAATGGCCATGTGCATCTTGCAAATGCGCTGACCACTTGCTGAAGACTGCATTAATTTGCATGTCCAGCGAGCAGGCACTGCCTGCGCTGCGTGCCGCTTTCTGTTACAAAGAACACGCGTCCGGCATGCATCTGCGTCCTGCATGTGCATTGCCAAATGAACTGGTTGCCTGCCCTTGAGCATCGTTAACTGGCACTCATAACATTCCCCTGGCAACGGCGATGACAGCCATGACAGCCATGACAGCCATGACAGCCATGACAGCCATGACAGCCATGACAGCCATGACAGCCATGACAGCCATGACAGCCATGACAGCCATGACAGCCACGACAGCCATGACAGCCATGACAGCCATGACAGCCACGACAGCCATGACAGCCACGACAGCCATGACAGCCATGACAGCCATGTCAGCGATTTGGCATGACAACCCATGGTGACACTGGTCCTGCTGTGCAGCTAACAGCTGGGTAGGGTGGGAAGCCACGACGATATGGGATATGGCAGCTTGTTACATTGGTTGGTTGCCTTGGGTGTAGTGGCACAAGCGCGGTATTGTGTGTGGATAGCACTGTGTGTGTGCGTATGGACATGTGTGTACGTAAATCTGCAAATGTGTACATGTGGGCAAATGTGAACAAGCAATACAAGCCAGCCAGCAAGCCGGCCAGCCAGCAAACCCAAAGTAACGGAGCAAGCCTGGAAGCAAGGAAAGACAGGATGCAATATGCAATCTTGAAGTTCGCTTACCTTAAGGAACGATGCTAGGTATTACCTGCTGGCTGCTGCTATAATACTTTGCTAATGATATAGTTTGCTACAATAGTTTCTTTTTGAAGCATGAATCCTGCCTTCCTCCGGTGGCAACACGCAGCATCCCAACACCACAACCCGATTCACATTAGCATAGAGAAACCAATGTGACACCACCAGTCGCATACTTCTTCTCCCAACCTTGATCTCAACAGGACTTCCGGTCTCTTGGAAGAAATTCTAGCACCCTTATCGTAATCACCTACCATGGACACGTATCGAGCCTAGAACAATTGCATGCAGGCAACATGTAATGGTACCACTGCCAACCATAGCCTTCATGAGAAAAAAAAATGCTACACGACTAATCCTGTCGAGCAAGCACAGGAACCGTAGTGACAATACTACTGCTATGGTGCCTAGGCTGCTGGCAAGAGCTTTACCTACACTGCATTATTGAAGTTTTACCAATGCCATACCGCGATACCGTCTTTCTGACCACGTGCTTGACATCCACAACGACCACCGCCAACGCCAAGGCATCAGGCAGGGCCCTTGCAGTCAAACAAAATAAGGTGTAAGGAGAAGCGCGGCTGGCGATAGAAGCACATACGTTGGCCCAATCAGCAAGTATGAATAAGCCATGAAGGGTTTCTTACCTGGAGTTCCGAGACTGACATGCCGGGCGGGATAAAAATGGAGAGGTTGTGCATTCCAACGCTTGAGGCAAGCGGAAAACATGGCTGCCAACGGTAAAACTGTAGCATCATGGCACCAAACGTGGCCATAGTCTAGCTGAACATATGGTGGGAATCAGACAAGTTTAAAATCATCGTCATAATAAGCAACCAGCACGCCTGCTCGACGGGCTCCCTCGATCGACAACGCACCATCGGGACCTGACCCAAAGAAAGCAAGCCTGCTTATATGCGCGCTCCTACATGCATCGAGAAACAATGCACAACGCATGAGAACCAAGACAGCTCGCAGGAAAGAAAAGAATACCAGCAACCCCGCTCGCCAGTTGCATGTACTTACAACTGTTGCAAGGTGATGACGAGCACAGTCGACGGTAACTCGCCTGGCAACATTTGCTCCGCCTGGCAACATAACAAGGCAATATCACTCTTCGAAATGAATCTCAATTGGCAAATGCAGCAATCCAAAGGAACAATCGATAGTAATGCCGACACTTGATTTACTGGATTGGACCAGTCTTCCACGACAAACACTGTCAAGCTCTGGAGAAAATCCACGAAAAAATGCCTTATCTATCGGATTGAAATTAACGCTAACTTGCGTGCTTAGAAACAAGGCATTGAAACGTCAATCTACGTTTAGGTAAATGTCCATGCCGCCCCCGTCAATATCCGGAATCTTTCTCCCGCCATGGCTGCCGGGGGTCTGCTGCCTTTTGCACTTACGGCGCCTAACTACAGTAATTTACGCGCCCGCAGGCCCACCGGCCGACAGGCGAGCCTTGCATGCAGGCTACGGACCTGCTTGGAGTACCGCGCCACTAGGCTCGGGTGAGTCTGGATGCGCATCCAGACTCATGAGTCTGGAAAAATACCTCCGTACGATCCACACGATTTGGCGCCGCGCTTAAAGACTGCCCAGGCAGGGCACCACTGCCAGCAAACAGATGTAGACTGCCGCTCAGCGCGCGCTGGGGCAATATTTCTGCGCGCCGTGAACTCGTGGGGGCCAAGCGTCGCGCACCAAACATCTTCAGGGGGAAGCAGGCGCCTTCCAGACTCAGTACATACCAGCCTCAGCACCAGCCTGGAGACGCCCCTGCCTTGGTTCATCTTGCGAGTTGCGGGGGAAGCCGGGAGAGCGGGGGTTTTCCGGCAGTGTGCCACGGGCAGGGGTCTGTTGTCACGAACATGGCTGCCTAAAAACCAGTCGGAGCACCAGTGAATACGTTTCGGACTGCACAGTTACTGGTCACCGGCGAGGAAAATTTGAAAACGCCTGCCTCTTGCGAAAGGTGAAAGATATAGCAGCTGTGCATCAGTGCAAGGGAGGGGAGAGCAAGGGCACGCCCATAAAATGGCGACCGCGCCGCGTGGTGACCCCAATGAGTTTTACCTTCGGTATTATGTAGGACACAGGGGGAAGTTCGGGCATGAGTTCTTGGAGTTTGAAGTTCGCCCAGATGGAAAGCTTCGTTACGCAAACAATTCTAACTACAAAAATGACACCATGATTAGGAAGGAGGTATTTGTCACCGAGTCGGTAATGAAGGAGTTCAAGCGGATAATCACGGAGAGCGAGGTAACCCCACTGCTACTTGTGTCGATGTGTACATGCCGAGTGTTCGCACGCTTTTGACTGCCTTGGTTTCTGTCCACTTTACTTGCTTGATCGTATCTTGTTCGACTGCTCTTTGATTAGCACTCCTGTGCTTGCGACTGGTCGGGTATATTTTAGTAGGTTCTAGTAAGTCACCGCTTGCTCTGTGTACTATCCCGCTCGTAATTCTTATAGCCGGGCGCGATATTTTACCATGCATATGTGGCTGCAGGTCATGAAAGAAGATGACAGCCTTTGGCCGCCCCCTGACCGGGTTGGGCGACAGGAGTTGGAAGTCGTGATAAACAACGAGCATATCTGCTTCACGTGTTCCAAGATCGGGTCGATGCTCGATGTCCAAAGCAGCAAGGACCCAGAGGGACTGCGAGTTTTCTATTACCTTGTCCAGGTAAGGGTTTCTAGGTCAGGGTGTCTTAGGCAACCACCATGTGGCATGGTGTGTACTGATCCAGGGATGACAGGTGTTTCAGCATGTCTTCGCCAAGAAAAGTAAACCAATAGTTCGGCACGCATTTGATGTCGTTCTCTGATACACATTTCTTGCTTTTTCAAGGCTCGTGCAGGCAGCATGCCTGTGACCCTGTGACACGTTTCCCTCCTTTGCCCTGACATTATCCACATGAAAAACACATTTTCAACGTTTCCTTCATGCCCGCAGCATTCCTGTACTAGGGAATCCTAACCCCCTGGGCTTGTCCTTGTGAAGCCTAGTCTTTCTCCACAATTGCCCTGTCGGGCCTGCTGTTTTTTACACATAAGTAATCAAGTTTTGCATGCGTTGGTTTGATCATGGTTTGTGACGACTGGATTTGTAAGCAAGTAACTGGGTACTTGCAGTCCTTAAATAAACCTTTGTCTAGCTAGGTACCTGCAGTCCTTAAGTAACCTTTGTCTGTTCCCAGAGGCGCTTGCCGATGGTTATGTATGTTCCTGGACTAACATGCTGGTAAGCTAGGCTCACGGTGATGCGTCATTACTTGATTTTAAACACTTTTTTGGATCTTTTAACCTCAGCACTGTGTAGAAACTTTCGCCTTAAGCACTGTAATCATCCATAGGAAGACCTGCTAATAGGATGTTCGCAGCCTCTACATATGATACCATGTGTTAACACTGTGATGGATCAAGAAGACTTAGGAAGTGCAAGTGCCACGTGGGCAACCAGGGGGGCACAGACCTTACCCAGTGGGTGGTGCGCATGGACAGTTTGTGGACATATTGGGTCAGTGGCTGCGTGCGGCTGCAGCCTGCGAGAGGCATGCACGCGGACTTTTGGTTTCGTGTGGTGCAGACAGCTTACCCACTGCTGATTGCAAATAAGTGGCATGACTGGTGAATGGTGATTGCGTACGGATGGTGTTGACCAGAAGTAGGATGGTTGCCAATTGGTGGCTGCAATTGGTTGTTTCTTGGGAAGCGACAGGTCGGGTGCTGCCCTGGGGCTAGCTCGAGTGACAGAATTTCGGTAACCCACCTCCCTGGTTTGTTGCTCCATGGTACTCGACTTGAAGTTCATTAGAGGAGCCCCCATGTTTTACTGCACCCCATGGCATCATTCTCCCGGCAAAAGCGTGGGAGTGAATGCCGTGACGTTGACTCTCTCTCTCTCTCTCTCTCTCTCTCTCTCTCTCTCTCTCTCTCTCTCTCTCTCTCTCTCTCTCTCTCTCTCTCTCTCTCTCTCTCTCTCTCTCTCTCTCTCTCTCTCTCTCTCTCTCTCTGCCCTTACCCGCAAACGCACGCGGCATGCTGTGGGGACGCTGTGCTCTTTCTGTTTCATTTTTGGTGTGTGGGTGTGTGTGTGCAGGACCTCAAGTGCTTTGTCTTCTCCCTGATCGGCCTGCACTTCAAGATCAAGCCCATCTAAGGGGCTGGGCCTGCTGCCGACAATCGTGTGTTCATGTGCTGCAGGCATAGATCAAGGAACTGAAAATGAGCGGGTCCGATCCACGTGCATTTCTTACCCAGCCGATGCCGTTGGTTCATGTCTCGAGGCAGCAAACGTGTGAGTTTTTGGCTGTCCACGTTACGAAGAGGTGGTTGCTTGGCGAAACTAAGGTCATGCCAGTCGTTCCCCAGCCGGGGTAATACAAAGACCCACAGCGTGCCAGTGACGGGCCAAGAGTTGCCAACTCCACGGCATGGGGCTGTGTGATGCTGCATGGCACGCAGTTGAAGGCCCAAGGATCGTGGAATGTGCAACCTTGTGTTATACACTCAGGCATTTTGCCATTACCAAAAAAAAAAACATGTGAGCACATTGTTGCTCACTGTTTCGTAGGGAGACTTGCCCATCCATGCTTTGTACGTTCAGTAAGCATGGAAATTGAAAATGTGTAAGTCGGTCGACTGAAATAAGCCAAATGCTGAAAAAAAGGGACGTTGGCTTTGTTTGATACCATGCCCCATTTGCCCAGCTTGCATGACAACATCTGTGATCAACACGAGCTAGCTATGTGCATGGCCATGCGTGAACTGTAACCACGCATGGTTACCCGTTATGGTTTGGGATGACTAGCTATTTATTCGGATCAGGAGATGATATACTCGGTAAATAGCTGCGGAATTAATTAATTCTTTACACTCGTGCTCCCGTTGTGGAGTCATGGAGCACTAACCCCGATGGATGGATGGATGCATGGAGGGAGGGAGGGAGGGAGGGAGGGAGGGAGGGAGGAGGGAGGGAGGGAGGGAGGGAGGGAGGGAGGGAGGGAGGGAGGGAGGGAGGGAGGGAGGGAGGGAGGGAGGGAGGGAGGGAGGGAGGGAGGGAGGGAGGGAGGGAGGGAGGGAGGGAGGGAGGGAGGGAGGGAGGGAGGGAGGGAGGGAGGGAGGGAGGGAGGGAGGGAGGGAGGGAGGGATGGATGGATGGATGGATTAATCGCGGCACAGCTTGAAAGCAACAAGCACTCGACCTTCGCGAGGAGGCCGACATCACCCAGCGCAGCCACAATGTCATCGTCAAGCACTTCGACCATGCAGCCGGTAGGTGAGACCTCAATTAACGACTCTTCTCACGGCATTTAAGCGCAACATTCTTGTCGAGACGAGCCACGAGCCACGAGGTAGCCATGGCTGACGGCGGAGCTCATAACTTTCACGTTTGAGCACCGAATTTAGCCGCGAATATCACAATCGATGCGTCTTTCTACGACGCACATGCTGCTATAATTTTCCGAAGCTATTACGCAATATACGATGCCATGGCATGAGCAAACGCCTCTCGACGCAACGCAGCCTGGCGGCTGCGCTCGGCAATGAAAATACGCCTGCAGCCTCGGCTGCAGCTTCGCCCCCCGGCCCAGACGGCGACGGTGACACTAGTCGTGCACTGCATGGTGCTCTGGCCCAGCCCTCCGGGCATGCCTCGCCATCTGCATTGCCTGAACCTAAGCGCAGTCGCTCTGCTGAGCCGCCCTGGGAAGAGATCACCTTTGACATCAATGCCAATGGATTCTGGAGACGCACCCCAGGATTCTTCATGGACGACGTGTTTCTAGGCACGCACGCCTCGCTTCTAGCCCTGTGCGTGCACCTCACGTCCCACAACCGCGGCCGCTGGCCTGGTAATGGCCAGCTTGCCGACCCCGCCGAGGCTCTCCCGATCATTCACCGCGCATGAATCGCCCCAAGCTCCAACGCTTCGCCCTCTGCTCCCTCCTTGGACGCTCGGAAACCGCGATCTGGGCTTCCCCACCGCCCCCCCCCCACCTTTCCCACCGAAGACACCATCCGCACCAGAGCTTTCGAGCAGCACGTGACCCCTCACCCCCCTTGCCGCAGATGTGGCGGCAATTGGAGGCACGCTGGCTGCTGAGCTTCCCACCATCCCCACCGCCACCGCCACCCTCCTCGCCTCCACCCCCCCCCCCCCTCCGCCTCCACCGACTCCATCACCACCCAGCTCCGCGACATCGACCAGCGCCTTAAGGATAATGCAATCGCTATCGAGGTCCTGCAGAACACAGCAGGCCTCACCGCCCAGGCCGGCAGTGAAGGACATTGCCGCCATGCCAGCCCCGGCTGGCCTGGCCGGCGATGCTCCTCCCATCACGACCTGGGCCGGGACATGCTAAGCAACATACCACCTCCACCACCTCCCGGCCCGGTCGCAGCCCAGCTCCAGCGGCAGACGCTTGACCTCCGCGAGGAGGCCGAGCTCGCCAAGCGCAGCCTCAACGCCATACTCAAGAACTTCGACATGGAAGAACCTGGTGAGAATTCCGAGAAGCTTGCACGTGCGTTTGAGAGCAAAATCCTTGCACGCATGGGCCTTCTTGGTGAGATCAAGCTGACCGCCCACCGCCTCGACCCCCGCGCGCGGGGTAAGGCAGGGGCGCCTCCGCTTCTTCTCATCTTTGAGAGCCCAGCGGACAAGATTTCGTTTCTCAGACGCCGCAAGCGGCTCGAGAACACTAGCTCCCTTCACCCTTGATGACGACTTGACCCTGGCACAGCAACAACGGCGACGGGAGCTATGGCCGACCTATACCTCCAGCTCCGGCAGACCAAGGCGGGCCAGCCGGTGTACTGGAAGGGGGCGGCCATCTACGTCGGCCACAAGCCCTGGCACGCGACCCCCTCGACCACCGCGGCCCCAGCGACTCCAGAAGCCCCATGCAGCCTAGGGGAATACAGCAGCAGTAGTGTAGAATAGTAGTTAGACAGTGGCCTTGTACATCATTGCCCGCCTACTACAGGCACTATACTAGCTGAGGCCTAGCCTTTTTAGTCATGTACATGTGTGCCTATGATGAGCCACCCTCCAGATGATGCCTAGCTTTATTAAATTATGCAGTGCCCATGCAGGGAGTCCCTCCCTGCTGAGAAGCCATGCCTTAGCTCTCGTATAGCCATGATGATCTCCCCCTACATGGCATGCTCCCCCCTACTGGGCATAGCGTGATAGACCATGAGGGTGCAGGCGCCCTGGTGGTGCACCTTAAGAGCAAGGGTAGCTTACATTCCCACCCTTGCATGAACTAGCCTAGAATGTATTAAAAGCCATATGCCCCTTCTCAGGGATATATATTTTTAAAAAAAATTAAGGGGACGGGACATGCCCGAATTTTTTGGCGCCAAAAAATTCGCGCCGGAACCGAAGGTCATAAATTTCACGTGCACGGTGCGCGCACCCCTTGCGGAAGTGGCCATGGCGACTGCGTTCAGGCGAAACTACCACACTAGGGCAGGCGAAATGCAAAAATTTTACTCGAATCTAAAAGACGATGAGTTTATGATGTTAATTTGTGGCGGAAATCAGCTGGTTTACAATATCGCTGTTGTTTTTTTATGCCATCGGCATGGGGGGTAATCTGAATTTTTTGGTCGCGCGGAATGAAATAGAATTCATGATAGCGGCTGTAAAATCGCGGTTTTGGGGGTTGTTCTGACCGTGAAGCAGGCGTTAATATCGGTTGCATCGAGTTCTAAACCGAGCTGGTGCTTTTTGCCAGATTTTCGGCCATCATCGGTAAGTAATTGTTCAGACCTGCGCAGTGCGTGTCTGACCTGTCCATGGAAGAACGGCTGTTGTTGCGCGCCTGGGCGAGGGATTGACGAGGGCGAGGTACAGGTTTGTCGCGAATGTTATCTGCTATCAGTGCTTTCTTCTATGAGCTCATCGTTCGAGGTTTTTTGCGTTCTTTTTGGGCAGTTTCCGCCAGTTAGCTCGCCGTCGCTTGCCGTTGTGTTGTCGAATACCTGGCAGCTTTAGATTGTTTTCGTTGATGTCGTGATCAGGGCCGCTTCAGTCGCAGCCTATAGCTCTTCGGGAAGGTATAAGGCATTTCATAAAACGTGTTCCGGCAAGGATGCTGTGCGTATGGACGCTTCTTGTTGTGTGAGAGTGACGCACCCTCTCTTCGCAGCGGCATCACAGCGCTCATGCGCTGAAGGGCCGCCAATGGTTTCTTTGCATTTTATCGTGCAGGGATGGAAGTGTTTTAGTGATGATGTTGGAGATATTGCATTTGTGTGACTGCATGTAGATAGCTGGCACCAATGGTTGTTTGAGCTTTCCTTTGTTATGATGATGTGACAAGACTACAATGTGCTGAGCCAACCATGGTTGACATGCATGACTGCATGCAAGCTATATATACCATGTTCCTACTTGGTTCCTTGCCCTCCATAGTCCCAGTTTGTCATCCATGCCGGGGAGGACAGTTTAGGAGGTGTTGTTGAGTTGATTATGGTTGTCATCAACCTTACACTCTAACCTAGGAGAAACATAGGAAATGCTGCTTAGGCATGTTAGGGCTACCATCGTCAAGGCTATGCACATATTTACAAGGCTGGCCATGCTGGAGGGATGATGAAGACATATGAGGTGCGTGGCCACCCCTTCGCACATTGTAAACATACTCAGCATGGTTTTGGTGCATGTTGGATGGCATATTAAGTGGCACTGTGGGGTTACTAACTTACTGAGTGGTCCTTAGCGCCTTGTCAGGTGGTCATATAGGAAACCCATCAACTTGAGTAGTTCTTGTCACAATGACCCCCCACGTTGAGCATGCGTTGCCGTCAGCATGCAAGAGTTAATTATGTGTGCTTTGGTCAGTTTGCAGATGTCTTTGATGAAGAAGGAGGTGCTAGTGTGGCTGAATGGTTACTCTAATTTCCTTGTAGTGTCTACATGGGTGGCCGTCTTGGAATGGTTGTAACTTGGGCAGTTCTTGTCAGAATGGCGTCAAACCTTGAACATGGGAGGTACCATATGTGCAGAGGTTGGCAGCATGTGGTTTGGCCAGTTTTTGCATGGTTTGGATGGATTAAGGGGTGTTTATGTGGTAAGATACACTTAAAAACCTCCCTTGGCTTCGTCACAGGTGGCTACCTAGGAAATCCATCAACTAGAGCTGCGCTTGTCAGAATGACCTGAAAATTTGGGGCTGCATGTCCCCCCACCTGTAATATTTGGGAATATATGGTGGAGCATGATATGATGCGTTTATGATTTGATTTTTTTTTTTTTGATTAAAAAAGTACCTGTTTTGCGGGAAATCCATCAACGTGAGTAAACATGCTTATTTCTTGGTCCAAACTAGGTAGAATTTCTAAAAAGTGGGGGAACTATGCGGGAATATATGATTTGGTCCCAATATGTTTGCCCATTGTCCTAGGGAAAATGTGACTAAAATAGCGTCTTTTTCTATTTTTAGCGCGTTACCGGTGTATGGTGGGGGCTAGTACCCCCCCCAAGTGGCTGGAAATTTTTTTTTTTATCATATTTATGGTCCCCAATCATCATTGGATTTTTAGCACATGCATAGGTATGGTTTCCAGAAAAGTGCCCTTTAGGCATGTCCCCTCCCCTTAAATTAAATTATAACATGTCTCCGTTGGGAGATCATGTAGCACATATTCCAGGTTGGATGGGTGGTGTGGAGGAAGCCGCGAAATCGAACGGACCTAACTCTAAGCTATATCTAGTCTAGAAAAGCCTATCTACGCTACTCATCAAAACGGCTCCTCCTCTTAGGGGGAGGCGGCTTGCCCACAGGGGCTGGCGTGTGCGCCTTGACAATCAAAAAAGGGATATATATGTGCTACATTTACTCCCAACGGAGTGATGTTCCTAATTAATTAACTAATTAATTCTTGTCGATCCCATGCAACTCACTGGTGAGCTGCGGATGTCGGCTGTCCGCCTCCCCCGCGCGCGGGGTAACGCTGGCCCGGCACCCGTGCTCCTCATGCACCTTTAATTAATTAATTAATTAAACTCGTGCTCCCGTTGGGGAGTCACGGAGCACCGAAGTGCTTTTAATCCCTGTGTGTGCACTACAGGAGAAAGGGCAGAGACCCCCAGTCTCCGTCATGCCAAAGGCATGCCACAGCTGCAATCGGGCGCGGCTAGCTAAAAGGACAGGCTAACGAAGTAACGATCCGGCAAACTGTGGGTGCAATAAGACCCATGTGAGCATATCATAGCAAGGAGCGTGGGCAAGTAATCTGAACATAGCCAGGGCGTAGCATGGCTGTACTAGGACTAGGCTAAGCTAGCTATGGCTGGTTGTGTACCGTGCGTCAACTGGCGGCACGTGACTAGGTGTGTTGGCACAGCTAGGCAACATTCTAGGCATGGCTGCCTTAGCGGCAGTGACGCCAATGGTTACAAGCTAGGGCTATTGCTATTCTAGCCCGCTGGGGGTGTCCACATCTTGTGGTTGATCATCAGGTCCCCGCCCCTCCAGTACACCTTGGGCTTCTGGGGGTCCTGCTTATGGCGGAGGTATTCCGGCCACAGGTCGCGTCGCTGCTATTGCTGAGCGGGGGTGAGGTCGTCATCCAGCGTCCAGGTGAGGTCGTGCAACCGCTTGCGACGAGAGAGGAACCGCTGCTTCTCCTCAGGGGAGGGGAAGGTGAGTAGGACTGGTGGGGGGGCCGCCTTGTCCCGTGAGTGGGGGAGGCGGTGGCACCCACGCAGTTCTACCTCACCTACCAGGCCCATGAGGGTAAGAAGCTGGTTCTTGAGCGCGCTCGTCAGCAAGAGAGGTTGACGTCTCACCTGGCTTCTGGGGGAAGCGACGTAGCACCACTCGATCGGCACTCGCGGCGAGCGCGGTCGGTGGCCTCCCGTTGTTCGGCCTGGCGGTGGTCCTCCAGCTCCTGGAGCTTTGTGGCGATGGCGTCGGTGGTGGAGGCGGTCGCTGACCGCAGCAGGTCCGCGTAGGAGAGCGGCGGGAGGCCGCCAGCACTGCCGGGGTGGCTGGGATGCAATCAGTGGCCGTCTGCTCCGCTATCTTGGGGACCTGTGTGGCCAGGGCCTCGGTGTGGGCGGTGATGGCCTCAAGCTTCTTCAGGAGCACGCCACACTTGCCCTCCACCTGGTTAAGGCGAGAGACAAGTGCAGCATGCGTTTCCGAAGCCTGCGCCGTGGTGTGTAGCGCCGTGAACTGGGGTTGTAGCTTGTGGACGACCTTGGTTTCCACGTTGGAGACCCGGGCCTCGACCTTGTTGAGCGTGGTGTTCAGCGATGTCAGCTGCTCGGCCAGCGGCCAGGTCACGTGCTCCTCCAGCACTGCGCGGATGTCATCCTTGCCGAGGGAGGAAGCCGATGGGGCTGCCGGCTGTGCGGGGGCTGGGGTACTGCGGAGCGTTCTGGTGATGTCGCCGAGGCGGATCTCGGGAATTGGCTGGTCAGGATAATCAGGCGTTGTTCTACTTCGTCCAAAGCATAGAGCCAGGACATGTCTCCATTGTAGTCGATAGCCGCCCCCACCTTGGGCACGAAGAGCTTCCGCTCCTGTTCGAGGAACTGGAGAACCTCGATGCATCATTGCCTGCGGCGACAATTCTTGCCACCGGGTGAAGGCGAATCGTCGGTCGCCGGGGAGGAACTCGCTCCATTTTCGATCGTGGCAGGGTTTCTTGGGCTCAGGCGAGGCGCTTGGCGAGGGTTTGGCGGGTAAGCCTGTCGGCTGAACAATGGCGAGGGCGAGAGGGTTGGGCTGGGCGCTGGGAAGCTGTGCCAGCTCCTTTTCCAGCCCTCGTTTTGCTTTGGTAGTCGTCATAGCTGGTCACGTGCGTAACTTTGGCAATACTGCGTTTCAGCCGTAACCGATTATACTGGCGTGAGCGTCTGAAAAAAGCGCATCGAATGCAAATGGTCTGACCGAATTTGGGGCTCAGACGCAAAAGATCTGAGCTCCGCCGTCAGCCATACCGCCGTCAGCCATTTTTTCAACACATCTCGGCCCCATACGTACCATGCACCTTTAATTAGTACATGGCGGACAAGCTGTCGTTCCTTAAATGCCGCAAGAAGCTCTCGGGGACTCGCTTCACGCTGGACGTACGACGACTTGACCCTGGCCCAGCAACAGCGGCGACGCGAGCTATGGCCGACCTACGTTCAGCTCCGGCAGAGCGCAGGGGGGAAGCCGGTATACTGGAGGGGGGCGGTCATCCACGTTGACCACAAGCCCTGGCAGGCACCTCCTGCCACCTCAGTCTAGGGAATATATACAGTAGTGTAGATTAGTCAGGCTTAGCCTAGCATGTGGCCCATGCAATCGCATTAATTAATTAATTAATTAATTAATTAATTAATTAATTAATTAATTAATTAATTAATTAATTAATTAATTAATTAATTAATTAATTAATTAATTAATTAATAGACACGTGACTGCGTCACGTGAGCATAAGTCCTCAGTGGGAGGGGAACATTGGATATGGAAGGGATTACTTAATTAATTATTTAAAATTATCATAGCTCCGTTGGGAGCATTTCGGTAACACATAGCCCTGAGGCCTAGCCTCTTTAGTCATGTACATGTGTGCCTATGATGAGCCACCCTCCAGATGATACCTAGCTTTATTTGATTATGCCGTGCCCATGCAGGGGGTCACTCCCTGCTGAGAAGCCATGCCCTAGCCTTTGTATAGCTGCGCTGATCTTCCCCACCTATGACAGGCTCCCCTTAGCTGGGTGTTGCCTGAAACTCTGGGTGATGCAGGTGCCCTAGTGCACCTAGAGCAAGTGTTGTTTACATTCCCACCCTTGCAGGAAGTAGCTTAGAATGTATGATAGGCCATATCAAAGAGACATATGCCCCTTCTCTGGGCTATGTGCTACATATACTCCCAACGGAGTTATGTTACAATTCAATTCAATTCAATTCAATAGCCCTGAGAAAGGGGCATCTGTGGGTTTGTAGCCCCGGCTGCAGCTTCGCCAACCGGCCCAGAAGGCAGCGGCGCCACTAGCCAAGCTTTAGTGGTCGCCCAGCCCCCTCTGGCCGCCTCGCCAGCAGCGTCGCCTGAACCCAAGCGCAGTCGCCCTGCCGAGCCGACCTGGGAGGAGTTCGACTTTGACGCCAGCCAGCCCGGCTTTTTTGACAAGCTCAACCCCGACAAGATCCTGGGCTACGTGTTTTGGGGATCGCATGCCTCTCTTATAGAACTATGCAAGCAGCTTTCCCACCAAGGTCGCCTTGTCAATGCCTTCCTCCAGAGGCGCAATTTCGGCAAGGACGTCCTCAACGCCCGCCGCCCCCACCTCCAGCAATACGCCCTCTTTTCCCTCCTTGGACGCTCCCTCGAGGAGCTTTGGCCCCCAAAGCCCCTCACCACCAATCGAATCCTCCATCATCCGCTCACTCCTCAAGGAGGCCCTCGAGCAGCACGTGGCCCCCATCGCCGCAGATGTGGCGGTCATGGGCAGCACGTTGGCTGCCGAGCTCCCCCTCCTCTCCACCGCCACCTCCACCATCTCCACCGCCACCTCCACCCTCCTCGCCTCCTCCACCGCCACCACCTCCACCTCCGACGCCATCACCGCCCAGCTCCGTGACATCGACCAGCGTCTTAAGGACAACGCCATTGCTATCGAGGTTCTGCAGAACACAGCAGGCCTCACCGCCCAGGCGGTGAAGGACATTGCCGCCAAGCCAGCCTCGGCTGGCCTGGCCGGCGATGCTCCTCCCATCACCACCTGGGCGGACATGCTTAAGCAACATACCACCTCCACCACCTCCGCCGTCGCAGCCCAGCTTCAACGGCAGACGCTTGACCTCCGCGAGGAGGCCGAGCTCGCCAAGCGCAGCCTCAACGTCATTGTCAAGAACTTCAAGATGGAGGAAGGTGAGAATTCCGAGAAGCTTTTGCGTGCGTTTGAGAGAGAAATCCTTGGTCGCATGGGCCTTAACGGTGAGATCGAGCTGGCTGCCCACCGCCTTCCCCGCGCGCGGGGTAAGGCAGGGCCGCCCCCGCTCCTCCTCACCTTTAAGACCCCGGCGGACAAGATTTCTTTTCTCAGACGCCGCAAGCGGCTCGCCGAAGACTCACTTCACCCTTGATGACGACTTGACCCTGGCGCAGCAACAACGGCGACGGGAGCTATGGCCGACCTACCTCCAGCTCCGGCAGACCAAGGCGGGGCAGCCGGTGTACTGGAAGGGGGCGGCCATCTACGTCGGCCACAAGCCCTGGCAGGCGACCCCCGCGGCCCCAGCGACTCCAGACGCCCCAGCTTAGGGGAATACAGCAGTAGTAGTGTAGCATAGATAGACCGTGGCCATGTACATGTACGCCTCCTAGAGGCACTATCCCAGCTAAGCCCCGCGCTTTATTGAATCATGTACATGTGTGCCTATGATGTGCCACCCTCCAGACGATGCCTAGCTTTATTTAGTAATGTTGTGCCCATGCAGGGAGTCACTCTCTGCTGAGAAGCCATGCCATAGCTCTTGTATAGCCATGATGATCTTCCCCCTCACAGGCATGCTCCCCCCTTACCCGGGCATAGCGTGATAGACCATGAGAGTGCGGGTGCCCTGGTGCACCTAGAGCAAGTGTTGTTTACATTCCCACCCTTGCAGGAAGTAGCTTAGAATGTATTATAGGCTCATATGCCCCCGTCTCAGGGTTATGTGCTACATATACTCCCAACAGAGTTATGTTCCTAATTAATTAATTAATTAATGGGTTTGTAATACAATCAGGGCTACAACCTGCAGGTGCATGGAGGATGTACAACTATAACCTGCTCTGGGTGCACAAGGTGCACCTGCACCGCCATGATGGTTCATGCCTCCTTAACAAGCACAGCTAGGCACCCAGGGGCCGGGGCTTGAGGAGAGGGCCTAGAAGGCCTGCATGACATATGGGGTGGATGGTATGTGGCTAGGCTATAGCTGGTGTACATGGCATCTCAGCAGAGAGTAACTCCCTGCATAGGCATAGCATGGCTAAATTCAGTTCTAGATGCATCATCCATGGGAGGTCCCATTGTAGGCTGGGCGCGGCTAAATACTGAAAGCATCATCCATGGGGGCCATTATAGTGGGCGCACATGCGCGTGGGTTGAACCTGAGACAGCATGGTGGTGCAGGTGCCCTGGTGCACCTAGAGCAGAGGTAGCTTACATTCCCACCCTTGCATGAAGTAGCCTACAATGTATTAAAAGCCATATGCCCCTTCTCAGGGCTATGTGCTACATTTACTCCCAACGGAGTGATGTTGATAATTAATTAATTAATTAATGCGCGTAAGCCACTTGCAAAGGCTAAGCCTATCTATTCTACACTACTGGTATATTCCCTAGTCTGGGGTGGCAGGAGCTCGAGGGGCCTGCCAGGGCTTGTGGTCAACGTGGATGACCGCCCCCCTCCAGTATACCGGCTTCCCCCCTGCACGCAGCCTGCCGGAGCTGAAGGTAGGTCGGCCATAGCTCGCGTCGCCGCTGTTGCTGGGCCAGGGTCAAGTCGTCGTCCAGCGTGAAGCGTGTCTCCGAGAGCTTCTTGCGGCATTAATTTAAGGAATGCCAGCTTGTCCGTCATGTACTTAAAGGTGAGGAGCACAGGTGCCGGGCCAGCCTTACCCCGCGCGCGGGGAAGGCGGACAGCCGACATGTCCAGCTCACCAGTCAGAGTTGCATGGGGGCAAGAATGGCGCGCTTAAATGCCTCAAGGAGGCTCGTGGAGGTCTCACCTGCCTGCTGGTCGAAGTGCTTGACGATGACATTGTGGCTGCGCTTGTCGAGCTCGGCCGCCTCGCGAAGGTCGAGGGCTTGTTGCTTGAGTTGTGCCGTGATGGTGGAGGTGGTGGAGCGCCGGTGGTGTGTTGCTTAAGCAAGTCCGCCCAGGTGGAGGGAGCATCGCCGGCCGGGCCAGCAGGCGCCGGCTGGGCGGCGATGTCCTTCACCGCCTGGGCGGTGAGGCCGGCGGTGTCATGCAAGCACTCAAGGGCCGTGGCGGTGGCTTGAAGGCGTTGGTCGAGGTCGAGGAGCTGGGCGGTGATGTCGGCAGTGGAGGCGGAAATGGCAGTGGAGGTGGAGGCGGCGGCGGTGGAAATGTGAGGAAGTTCAGCAGCCAGCGTGCCGCCGATGGCTGCTACGTCGGCAGCAAGGGGGGTCACGTGCTGCTGAAAGGCTTCCGCGCGGATGGAACTGAAGTGTGGGGGCGGCGATGGATGGAGCCCAGATCTCGCCGTCGGAGCGCTGGAGAAGGGAGTTGCAACTCCCTTCTCCATGAGGATGGCCGGCGTGCTGGAGTTCGGGGCGGGTGCACCCGGGCAGCAGGGTGAGGTGTCGCCAGAGGCGGCCGTCCGGGAGGATGAGGCGATTGTTGTCGTGGAGATGGAGGCACAGGTCGTAAAGCGAAGCGTAGTCCCCGAAGAAGATGCATCGCAGAGCATCGGTCGGAGACGGGTTGGCACATGCAGTCGTAATCTTCGACCATGAAAGGCCGGGGCCGAAAGCTCGGTTCGATCTGAGGGGCGTGAAGACCCTCCTGTTTTGTCGGCTGAGCGGGTGCGCTTGGGGTCAGGCGATGCAGATGGCAAGGCGTTAAGCCCGGGAGGTTGCTGGACGACCACCAGTGCACGACTAGTGTCACCGCTGCCTGCCGGACCTGATGGCGAAGCTGCAGCCTGATGAGCTGCAGACGTATTTTCATTGCCGAGCGCAGCCGCCAGGCTGCGTTGCGTCGAGGCGCGTTTGTTCGCCATATATTGCGTAATAGCGTCGGAAAATTATATCAGCATGTGCGTCTTAGAAAGACGAAGCCATTGTGATATTCACAGCTACATTCGGTGCTCAAACGTGAAAGTTACGAGCTCCGACAGCCATGGCTACCTCGTGGCCGGAATTTCGACTCCGGGCATGGATGGATGGTGTAAGCTATCTAGGTCCTAGTTACAGGGGTGTGGGGTATGGGCGCAATCGCATGTGCGCCCATAATGGCCCCCATGGATGATGCCTTCAATTAGCCATGCCTATAATGGGACCCCCATTAATTAATTAAATAATTAATTAGACTCGTGCTCCCGTTGGGGAGTCACGGAGCATTGACCCCGATGGATGGATGGATGGATGGGTGCAAACAGTCCTACCGGTCTAATCTATCTACATCAGCTACCTACAACATCTATCTAACAGCATCACTAACTACAAAAGGGACCCCCATGGATGTTGCATTAAGAATTTAGCCATGCTATGCCTAGGCAGAGAGACGCTCTCTGTTGAGAAGCCATGCCCTAGCTCTTGTATAGCCATGATGATCTCCCCCCCGATGCCGGGCCCCCCTTAGCTGGGTTGAGCTCCGAGACAGCATGGTGGTGCAGGTGCCCTAGAACAAGTGTTGTTTACATTCCACCCTTGCAGGAAGTAGCCCAGAATGTATTTAAAGCCATCTGCCCCTTCTCTGGGATTAAATTAAATTAAATTAAATTATATAACATGCCTCCGTGGGGAGGTCATGTAGCACATATTTCATGATGGATGGGGTGGAGGAAGCCGCGTGATCGAACTATACTAACTCTATCTAGAAAATCCTAACTACACTACTCATCAAAACGCCTCCGCCGCTTGGGGGGAGGTGGCTTGCCCACAGGGTCGGGCGTGTGCGCCTTGACAATCTTCTTCCACCGCGTCTTGTCCTGCATGGCAGTCCAAAGACGGGAGAGAGAGTGGATGCGGTGCTCAAACTGGGCTGGGACCACTAGGTCGTCCAGCAACATCTGGATGTAGTTTACAAGTGACAGGTTTCCCTACCCTTTTGGGAATCAGCCCTCGGGGCCAGGCCAGGTCAGAATGTGCCGCCCTGGCTGTCCAAGCCGCTGGGGGCCGGCCAGACCAAGGGTGGTGTCGACCTGGCTGGTGCGGGCAAGCCGGTCCTACAAATGCTATCCTACGCTGCCTAATCTCGTCCGAAACACGAGGCATGCCATGGTACAAAGACTCTGATGACGGACGCTCGGAAAAACCTACGTTAAGGACCTGCCGGAGCATCCTGTAAACTGTGCCGTCGAGCCGAGCTGCCAGTTTGGGTGGGAGGGTCCACGCCTCGGCGCCATACGTGAGTGCACCGTGAGGACGAGGACCTTGAAGAGCATGCGCTTGCGGTGCCCGTCCAGGCCCTTCGAGCGCCAGTAAGGTGTGAGCGAACGGAGCTTGGCCCAGGCAAGGCCGATGCGGGTGTCCACATCGTCGGCGGTGTCAGGAAGCCAGCTCCCCAACAGCTTGAAGCGGTCGCGGAACGGGACCTCCGTCCCGTCGAGCAGGCGCGGCAGCGGTGGTTTACTGGATGCCCCTATCACCATCGCCTCAGTTTTGACACTAATCTCCAGCCCCACCGCCCGCGCCTCCAGGCCCAGGCAGTCCAGCCAGGTCTGAATGTGCTCGGGGCTCTCGATGAGGGTGGTATCATCCGCATAAATCAGGTCGGCAAGGCGGTAACCAGGTCTAACCCCGCCGTGCTCTTTCACGTTAAGGATGTCCAAGCCTGGCTCGAACCCCTTAAGAGCAGTAAAGCGCGCACGTGCCCGGCGCATGACGTGATCCACGACAATAATGAACAGGTATGGGGACAGGACACAACCTTGCCACACCCCGTGGTGAAGGGGGAATGGTGGAGTGGGACCCTCCGCAGTCCGCACTACCGCCTGTGAGCCCTCATACAGTCGGCGGATGGCAGCAATAAACGCAGGTGGTACCCGATCCAGAGCTAGGATGGCCCAAAGAGCCTCCCAGAGAACCGTGTCAAAGGCCTTGATATAGTCAACAAAAATGAAGACCAGCGGCAAACTGTCAGGGGGAAGTTGACGCACCGATCCTCCATCAACCGGCGCGCGACAAACACAGCCATGACAGTGTTACGACCACGACGGAAACCCATCTGAGACTCACCCAGATGTGGGTCCAGCGCGGCGCGGAGCCTGTGCAGCATCATGCGCATGAAGACCTTCAGCGCGGGATATGTGTATTCTCTGGGATATGTGTATTCTCTGGGATATGTGCTACATATACTCCCAACGGAGTTATGTTACTAATTAATCAATTAATTAATTAATGGACGGGATTCCGTTGCCATGGACGGGGTTTTCTAGATTAGACTAGCTTAGAGTTTGATTAGTTCGGTTTCGCGGCTTTTCCCACCTCCATCCATCGATCCAGCAAGGGAATATGTGCTACATGATCTCCCAACGGAGTCATGTTATAATTTAATGTAATTTAATTTAGTGGACGGGATTACAGTTTGCGTCGATGCCGTAGGAAGCAGCGGTCGAGGCTGGAGGGTACTGAATAGCCACTGCGCCTCTTCCCGACTCTTCGTGTGGCTCTTACCGGCAACTGAAAATTACTCATAGAACTGAACGCGCGCATATGCCCAAAGTAGCACACCAAGTTCAGGCAGTTTTGACTATGCTCACAGTGGGGTGCTTCACCTGCCTACATCCGGTTTGATGACTTGCATCTAAGTTTCGACCCGAAATTCGACCTTGGGGGTGAATTCTTTAGTGCAGTTCGATCGGCCTTGACGAGAGCTATCAAAAGCTCGACACCCTAAAGTCCATCAGCAGGGCTGGGGGTCGCAAGTTATGGTAACTTAACGCCGGGTTTACGCCGTTGGCGCAGTTGGGTTGACCCGAAGAAACCCTCGAACCCAACTTAAGGCGTGAATGACTGTAGCCGCAGAATGCTTGCGCCAGATCCTAGATCAAACCGTGTCGGAGCTACGCTGTTCATAGTTTTCGTGTTTTTTCGAGTACCGACACTCGGCAGTGCTCATTTGGTTTCCATTTGCTGCCTGCCTCGATTGACGATCGATATGCTCAGCTTTTCAGTCAACCCACACACACACACGATCGAAATCAGCGAGTGCGCCCACAGACCATTCCGGACTCTCCTCATGAGTACTTAGTTTTGAGATATATAGCAGCTGTGGCTTTGTTTTGGGCATGAGGAAGCCGGCCGGTATCCTGGCTCTCTCTCTTCCCGTTGTGCGACACACAGGGATGTAAAGCGCACTAGAAGTGCCCCACGTACCCCCATGGGATCACGCGTTGATTTAAATTCATGACGATAACGTGTAAAACGGTGTACAGGTCATAAATAAACCCATGTACACCTCTGAATTACATCGAGTCATGGACACCTCTCCAAAGTAGAGGAACAGAACACCCATTGGATTTCAAGGTTTACCCCAAGAATGAGAGCAACACGTAGCTGCACAGTTGGAGCACCCTACAAGGGCGGCAAAAAAACTACAAGATGTATGTACATGCCTATCAAGGAGACAACCAGCGCAGGCCAGAAATCTGGAGAATCCGGACCATGGTAGCTCGAGCCTGCCGTTATCTTGTCTATCCATGGACAGAACCGATTGACCAGCTGGAAATTCCTAAACACACACTAGAACAGCTGGGCCAATGATGTTTGGTAGGAAGCCAAGAAAAAAAAATGCCGAGACACATACCAGTGGTGCCCCAGACTTATCCACAACAACCCCAAGCCACTCCTCCACAAGCAAATCAGCGGAAAACGCCCTGTCACGTTACCAGCGTGCCAAGTCTTGATAACCCAAGTTGACCCGCATGTGCAACAGCCCGCATACATGGATCCACCATCGGGGATCTATATTAACGAACTGCACAATTGCCAAGGGGTCCCCCGCAGCCTCACTCCTCCTCCACTTCTCCTTCCGCCCGTATCAACGAGAAAGCCAGCACAGGCCTGAAATCTGGAAGGTTCGGACCATATCTACAGTCGCGCCCGCCGCCATTATAATCCGCGCTTCCCCCATAAACCCTTTCTTGTTATCCATCATTCGCTCCCTACTGGCCTCAACCCCCTTTCACACGCTTTCTGCACTTGCTCTGCTGGACCGCATCACTCCTCCTCCTCCTTCTTTCCCCCCTTGCTCAGTTTGGCAAGCACCTCGTCCGGGTGCGCCAGCCACCGCATCCTCCCGTTGAGGGTCAGCACCGCGTGCACGCGCGTGAGCAGCGGCTTGGGCGTCTCGTGGTAGGTCTCCTGGCAGATCGGGTGCGACGCCCCGCGCTCACAGATGAGCGTGCGCACTTTGGGCCGCATGGTCTGCCGCCGTGATCGGGACGGGCGCGTGAGCACACAGACGTGGCGAAGAACACACGAGCACACACAAGCGCACACGAGCACACACAAGCGCACACGAGCACACACAAGCACACACAAGCACACACAAGCACACACAAGCACACACAAGTACACACAAGCACACACAAGTGCACATGAGCACACACGCGCAGACATGCGCACACATGAGCAGGCATAAGCACACATGAGCAGCACACCATGTGTCTCACACCATCTATTCGAGGATATGTCACTATATGCGCACTCCTTGACACCGGCGCACCTAATACTGCATGATCTAAGGCCACAACTAATCCTACCGCTACTGCCACACGCACCAGGTCCATGAGCAGGTGCACCAACGAGTCCAGCGGATGGATGATCTGGGGGATCATGAGCAAGCCGATGGCTGTGGGGATGGGCTTCTCGAACATCAGCAGCAGCGACGACGCCGCTTGCTGCCAGGTGTCCTCGGGCGCGGCCGCCAGCAGCGCCGCCGCCTCCACCAGCAGCGCGTGCGAGAAATGGACAATCTGGTGGATGGTGAAGCCCTGCGGGTTTGGAAAAGGGGGGGGGGGGGGGATGTTGGGCAGGGAGTGGAGAAGAGGAGCGGGTAGTTTAAAGGGCGGTGCGATGGTCGGCATTGAGCCAGCGGAGAAGTTGCATGTGAGAGAGGTACTCAATAAAACACGATTGGTATCGTGGCCACAGATGTGCGAGCGGCCAGAGAGGACATCGGGGGCGGAAGGGTGGTAACCCGTTCAATGAGCGCGGAATGCAATCATAACTATGGCCCGCTCACAGGCAGCGCGACAAGAGCGAGCGTAACTGGTAAACCACAATCCACTCATGGGTAGTACGAGACAATCATGCAAGGATACCAGTAATCAATAATCATGGAGACAACCAGCGCAGGCCAGAAATCTAATACATTTGGTCCACATCGCAGTACGAGACATCCTTGCAAAGTTACGTATAGTCCACTTATTGGCAGTATGAGATGATCACAAAAATACATGTACAGTCAACTGACGGGCATTACATGGCAATCAAATGAAAAAAACATAGTACTATATATAGCCAACGTACGGGCAGAATGAGACAACCATGGAGAAACACATATGTGGTCCACGTACAGGCAGAATGACGGACGCCAGCATCTGCCACATGAGGCAGTCGCCCGCCTTGTTGAGCGCGATCATCCACCGCAGCTGCGACTGCTCCACCGTGTACTCCTTGTCCTGCCGCACCCGACACACGGGGCGGGGACAAACCATGTGGGGCCGACGCAACAAGGGGCGTGCACAGCACGCACCAAGGGGCCGGGGGAGGCAAAAGCAGGAGGGGAAGAGACGTCAACAACCCGAACAGACTTCAGTGGCCTCCTTTCAACCCACAAGCATCGACACAGGTATCAGAAGCAACAAACTTGTTATAAGGCAAACATATTATTGGTATCTGTGTCATCATTCAGCCCTACACAGGACAATACTATGTCCCACATTCAGCCCTAAACATGCCAATGCTAGTATCCAAACGATAACGACCAGTGGAGAAATTTGGCTGCCATCATACGCAACGCTGAGACTGTGTGGCAAAGGGACGACATTTCTGCCACCCAGGAAACCAACGGACGCATGAAAATGCTATCACACTAAAGCGATCTTAAAATCAGGGCGGCAAATTTTGCGCCCAGTGCATCGACTGCCACCCATACCATGCTTTGATGAAATGGGTGGAACACAGGTGCTTAACAGGGCTCCCCCGCCTCACCCCACACATTCATACTCTTACACCCATTACTCTTACCGCCTGCCAGGGAACACGCAAGCCACCCCCTCTTAGGGTGATACCAACAAACCACATCCGCTGGGTGAGCATAATGCAGATGAATGATACAAAGACCGCTATCCACGGGCACCCTAGTTAAACCTTTCAATTAACTAATCCCTAATAATGAACAGAGCCGCTATCCACAGGCACCCAAGTTAAAACCTTCAATTAACTAATCCCTAATAATGTACAGCGCCGCTATCCACGGGCACCCTAGATAAACCCTTCCATTTACTTATCCCTAATCATGAACAGAGCCGCTATCCACGGGCACCGTAGCTAACCCCTTGCATTAATTAATCCACGGGCACCCTAGTTAAACCCTTCAATATATTAGTCCACGGGCACCATAGTTATGCGGTCCATGACCCCAGCACTGGTTGGCAAAGCTGCAGAGAAGAGCCAAGAAGCTACCAAGGGCACCGGGGCCGACTCAACCATGCACACTGTCTAAATTGCATGCCGATGTGTGATTCTAGGACTGCTCCACCCTGCTTTCCCTGTGTACGCTGCTTGGTTGATATCATAACATAATGCAATTGTATTAATTACCTCGTTAGGGCCCATCTCGTCCCATGCGCGCCATCCCTTGTCCATGGTGTCGCACAAGACATAGGCAATGGCCACGCCATATGACGCCGGCACGCCCCAAGGTGGCAGGAACGCCGCGAAAGCTTCCCTGCAATTCATAAGCACACGGGACAACGGAGCGTCACATACATCTGTCAGAAGGCAACTCTTAAAACATTGCTCTCCCCCCAGCAAGGACGTCTATTCACAACTTGCACTGAGTGTCAATGACATCGAAGCAAAACGTGTGAAATGGCATCGAAGCAAAATGGAACGTACATGAATTTAGGGGGGGGGGGGGGGGGGGGGAAGGGGGAGAGGGGTAAAAGAAAGACTAAAACGCAATACAATGACAAAGATGGCACGCGTACCCTGTTTCGTTTGTATATCCTAGATAGCGAAGAGGGCCGTCGCGTAGGGGATCGTAGCGCGTCTTTCCGCCTTCGGACGGTTTGGCCGGTGAAAGTAAAATATCTGCACCTCCAAAAGTTGTTTTCCGAGGCGGCTTATCCACGGGTGAATGCACGTGGTCATGATGGCTCGCATGCAACGCAGCTCTGGCTCCCTGTGGCAACACTCGCCTGGCAGAGAATGACCTCGACTGTTCACCAAGCAACGGTTTACGCTCACGGAAGCATGCCCTAAGTCCCTTCTTGGGATTCCCCGCGGGAGATTCGAATGGCGATTGGCGTTGTACGCCTTTCGGCAACCGGGTCCAATCCTTGCAAATTGTATCGCAACCTCTGGCAAAGCACCGCGTTGCTGCCATGATGATTGAACCTTATATATGTCGGACTTGTAAAAATCGGGCTAAGTTTCAAAGCTTGCTCGTACAACTATAAGGAAGCCGCAAGTAGTTGCCGACTCTCAGGCTCCACACGAATCTGTTTAAGCTCTTATTTCTGTTGTTTGCTTGCTATTTCCCTATTCCATTACCACATCCGCCGGGTCAAAAAGCTTCTTCAGTTCTGCCGATATTGATTGGGCGCGTATATCTTCTATTAAGCTCGACGGCAAACCGATTTATTAGTCCACAATCATGGCGTTAATCTTTGACAGCCCATCAACTCGTGCCTGAAATTGCCGAGAAGAACGCTCCTCGATCAATTTGAAGACCGCCTTGTCATGCCGTGTCACGATATTATTACTTCACGGGCGTGTCCGTCCGCCAGCGTCAGCAACGGCAATACCTTTACGATAATTCAGCTGGCCACATGGACGGCTGTCAGCTCTTGCAGGGTAAAAGATCCCACACAGACCTGCGTGCGTTTTTTTTGTTGTGGCCACTGGCCAGCAACCTTTTTCACGGCAATTTGAGATGTGGGTGCCTCCGTAAGAACAAGGCAAAGGGTACCGCCGTACATGAAAAACGCCCCGCCAGTGTTATGCCTTAGCTCCTGGCAGAGTGGCGGTGTCGACAGTTAAAGACTGGCAACGAAAGCTTTTGCAGACATACAGTAGGTATGTACTCTGTACGCCATGGGCACAGAGGAACATAGGTATACGCTGGTATACGACTGCTAAGTGCCAGCTACAGACCTATTCACTATTGGGGGGGGTCGGAGTTCTGTCACTTCTGAGTTCAGTAACTTTCATGTAGATACATACTGGTCTCCTTCATACATACTGGTGTTAAGACTTATTAGAGGTGTATGAACTATGAACACTGGGAGTTTTTACTGGTCGTTCCGTCGGATCCGGAAGTCCCCAGTTCAAACCCGCGCAGGGGCTAGCGGTCCTAAGTTTTCTGCATGTTCCCATCAGCTGCTATCTACAGTGCCGTAAGCGGAACCGCCCACACTCCCTTATAGGAACCCACCTCGACTGGATAGCAACGAAAACTTACTCGCCCACCTTCCCGGCAAGAAGCATTGCGCAAATAAAGTGGGAGTTTTTACTGGTCGTTCCGTCGGATCCGGAAGTCCCCAGTTCAAACCCGCGCAGGGGCTTAGGGCTAGCGGTCCTAAGTTTTCTGCATGTTCCCATCAGCTGCTATCTACAGTGCCGTAAGCGGAACCGCCCACACTATGAACACTGAGCAGCGTCAGCCAGCGTGGCCCATGCATGGGTTCACGCCGCGGCACTGCAGCTTCGGAGTTCGGACTACCTAAACAAAATTGACGAGTTGACATTTTATCACATCCAGTCCATTCCGGTCCGCAGTTATGGGATTCCACGTGCAACTCGTCTGTCACAGGAACCGACTGCAAGCCTTGCATTCCTGTACAGAGGGCCCAAATTATCTCGTTGCAAGATGCACCGTGTCCTGGCAACTCCTGTGCGGACATTGTACATTGTTCTCAAGATTGCTAGAAGAACAAGGTTCGGTCGCCCACTTCATACAATGCTTTAGCTTTGGGCGAAACGGACCCATATCGGCAACACAATGGAGCAGTATCAACTCCATTTTTCTCGCGTGCTTGTTCACAATGGGATCTTTGCTGTTTCGCAACGTCGATCTGAGTAGACCCTTTCTCTCAATTTTTAACTGCGGGGGGATCCCAGGTGCGTTTGCAGTACGGTGGTTGGCTTGTATGCAACTCCTGAACGGTCACTTGGCCATTCTCTGCGTTGGGCAGATCGTAGGAGTGCCGCCGTCTATACCAATGTCTTCGTGTTTACAATTTGTGAATTTCTTACTTTTATCGCTGTACCACACATTTGTGGGTGCTGATGGGCGGGGAGGGATTTGCGGGGGGAGAAGGGGGGAGAGTATCGTGTGGGTTCGGGATGGCCGGTTCGCTGGGGGAAGCAGAATTCGTCCTTTTGCTTACGTTCTGTACACGGCACATCCAGACATAATTACATGTGCCGTCTACTTGTCCTTCTTGACGGAATCAATGCAGTCGCGTCGACTGTTCTTTTTATTCATCATCGAATGACAATGCTTGCCATGTGGTAATTGACAGTTGAATGCAACTCACCCGGCTGCGGCTAGTTGCTGTCTGCTTAGGGGATGCTTGGGGCCTGCCTGTGGGCTCGTTGCTGGCTGGTTGCTGGCTGGTTGCTGGCTGGTTGCTGGCTGGTTGCTGGCTGGTTGCTGGCTGGTGGCTGGCTGGTGGCTGGCTGGTGGCTGGCTGGTTGCTGGCTGGTTGCTGGCTGGTTGCTGGCTGGTTGCTGGCTGGTTGCTGGCTGGTTGTGGGCTGGTTGTTGGCTGGTTGCTGGCTGGTTGCTGGCTGGTCGCTGGCTGGTTGCTGGCTCGTTGCTGGCTGGTTGCTGGATCGTTGCTGGCTGGTTGCTGGCTGGTGGCTGGCTGGTGGCTGGCTGGTGGCTGGCTGGTGGCTGGCTGGTTGCTGGCTGGTTACTGGCTGGTTGCTGGCTGGTTGCGGGCTGGTTGCGGGCTGGTTGTTGGCTGGTTGCTGGCTGGTTGCTGGCTGGTTGCGGGCTGGTTGCTGGCTGGTTGCTGGCTGGTTGCTGGCTGGTTGCTGGCTGGTTGCGGGCTGGTTGCTGGCTGGTTGCTGGCTGGTTGCTGGCTGGTTGCTGGCTGGTTGCGGGCTGGTTGCTGGCTGGTTGCTGGCTGGTTGCTGGCTGGTTGCGGGCTGAATTGGTTTCAGGCAACGCTAAAAAAATCTCGTGTCTGCGTGCGTCTGGTCCCCGGTTTTCAGGTTCACGGGCGTGTAACCTGTCAGGCCGTTCGAGTCCACCGCACAGGATGACGCCTGATACTTTACCAGAGTAATAGTAAATGTGAGTATACGCATAAACCGCTTTGGCAAACCAAAGTGCATTGTGCTGCGAGTCCTCTGCACACCCCTCCCCCAATTTCCTTCCATGTTCGCGGTATCTCGATGTGTATATGTTGTCGTCAGAAAGCAACAAACGTGAAAACGCTAGCTGCCCAAATCTGAGATTCCGCGGAACACAGAAAGTAAGAAAGCCTAGAAGCTACCAGCAAGAAATCGAACATAGGACCTTTGTGTATATGTTTCCATATCCAAGTCCAGTCGCCTGTGGAAGAAGCATGCTGAAATCAGAGTTGTGCAGTCGTGATTTCGGTGTAGCATTCAAGAAGGTCGCTGGAAGGACCTAGGCTGGCATTCAGGGCGAGCCCTGTGTGTGACATTGTCTTTATGATCGACCCAGGTGCAGGCTTGGTCTTTGGATTCCCGTCTGCGTTGCTGCCTTTGGACTTTGGAAGGATACCTTGCTGCTGAATTCAGAAGAGAAATGGCCAGCTATGCCTTGTAACCAACTATTATAACCCTATATTGCATGACGGTCTCACTAGTAACTGACTACTGTAACCCTAATTGCATGATGGTCTCACCAGTAACGAACCGTTGTAACCCTATATTGCATGACGGTCTCATTAGTGGCTGCACACGGCATGGCAGCCGTTGATGCATCCTGGCAATGCCCCATCTGTGGCACCCAGCATGCCTATGACGTGTAAAATGCGTTTAAATTTTAGCAGTACCCTCTTCAACAGAATTCTTGCCGCACGTCCTGCGTTCACACCCTAGCAGCGGTTTTAGCTGTGAATGCATTCGTTTGGCCGGCCACATTGCGTGTGGACCAGCATGCGTTAGGGCTTGAGTTTGGGCATCTTTGGTGATGAGATGCGATGCAGCACACAGCTGTATGGGACCCCCCCGTACCCTCTCTCTCGCCCTCACCCTCGCTCTCGCTCTCGCCTTCACTTCTCCTCCCCTCCCTTTCTCCCACAGGCACTCACATGTTTTATCAATAAATGGGTTGATTGCTTATCAACAAATGGGTTGATCGCTCATCAATAAACGGGTTGATCGCTTCCACTCATGAGCAAACTGCATTCCAATCCCCCTGGCTCCGTTTCTGCCACCCCCAGCCTCGGGCACGTCCCCAAGCATCAGCGCTTCGTCCCCAAACGGCTCCCCGCCCACCTTTGGCCGCTGTCCCGGTTGACTCCCAAACCATCCTCACCTTTCTGCCGCGCAGTGCCCACCACACAACTGCCCCAACCATGGCTCTGCTCCATGCAACGCGTCGTGCCTCCCGCCACGTCCCCCCCCCCTCCTCGCGCTTCCGCCTCTCCCGCTCCCTGCTGCCCTGCCTGGTCATCGGCGCGGTTCTCATGGGCGCCCTGTGGGTGCACGTCTTCAACGCGGTGATGCAATCGGTGGACCGCCCGTCAAGGCGCAGCGGCGCCGACGAGCTCAACCCGTTCGAGGAGGGCCAGGGCGCAGGCACAGGTGGCAGCATTAGCAGCAGCGGTGGCAGGTTCACGCCACCGCGGGCGTCTGACACCGCTGCGGATGACGACGATGATGATGGCATTGATGACATGGATTTGTATCTGACAGCCGGCACCATGGGAGGCATCGGCCAGAATAACAACGATGGTGGTGTCATCGTCGATGATGATGTGCCCAACGGCAGTGTTTGGCCGCTTGGGCGTGCCAGCCAGGGCGGCGCGTTGGCAGACCCGTCCACCCCTTCTGGGGGGTCCCCACCCACCACCACTGCCGCCGGGCTGCAGACCGGCCCAGGCGGCACGCTGCAGGGGGAGGCTGCGGATGCTAAAGGTGGGGTAGCGCTGGGCGTGCGGTCGACGGGTGGGTCGTCTGGGCAGGGGGGCAGTGGTGGCGGCATTCAGAGCCAGGTGGTCCCTCCGCAGCTGGGTGCTGCGGGGGCAGGATCCTTGCTGCCGGAGGGTAGTAGTAATGCCGCTGGGGGCGTGGCAGTGGACCCCATGTCTACTGCTGGGCTGCAGGCACAGGAGGGATTTGGCGCGCGTGATGCCAGCATATTGCCGGCGTCTGGTGACCGAATGGTGACAAATGGTGGCGGAGCTCGGACGGCCGCGGGGGGGTCGAACGGCACTGGAAATGGAAATGGGACAGGGCAGGGGAATGGGACGGCGCGAGCGGACGATCCACCGGAGACCTTCTTCTCCCACGTGGTACCCCATTCATTCCCACGGGGCCACGAGAGCCTGCCACCTGTCCTGGACCCCCGGCACCGCAACCCGTGCTGGTACAGCCCCGGCGCCGGCCGAGGGAGCGGGTCGATCAGGGACGGGTCGGCAGACCTCGCGTGCCTGCCCTATGTGATCATTCTGGGTGTGCACAAGGCAGGGACGTCGGACTTGTACCGCAAGCTGTCACGTCACCCGCAGGCGTTTGCGCCGCCGGACCACGTGGCCAAGGGGGGGCCCTATTTCTGGCAGGGGGGCGGCGGGCGGGACCCCTCGCTTGCCGTGTGGGAGCATTACAAGAAGGAGTTCCGACCCGGAGTCAAGCGGCTGCTCAAGAGGGGGATGATGTCTGCGGAGGACTTCGCGGTGGCGCGGCCTGTCAGCGCCGACGCCGTGGCCCCGATGGTCCATTATGCGTCGGCGGCGCCGGCAGATTCGGCCTGGATCGCTGGCATGGGTGCGGGCAGGGCTGGTGCTAATGGCAGCATAAGTGGCATTGTTGGTGCTGGTATGAATGCCAGCATCAACACCATGGGTAACGGTGATGATTCCATGGCAGACACAGACGCTAGCAGAAATGCCAGCAGCAGCTTTGCCCCCGTTCCCCCCGGCAGCCATGCCACCACCAGCACGATCAACAGGACGTTGGCCACCGGCAACGAGAGGGCGTCCGCTGTACCAGGCACCCCCCCGGCCACCCCCCTGGTCACCAACACAATCCTGCTGGAGAAGAGCGCCGGCAGCTTTGTGTCGGCGGGCGTGTCGCTGATGGGGGATTGGGAACACTACTACAGGAACGCGCCCGGCGCGCCCACGGCCGACCCGACGGTCATGAACGTGACGTTGCCAGAGATCATGTCGCGGGCCAGCCCAGCGGCCCGCCTCATCCTGATGCTGAGGAATCCGGTGGACCGGCTCTACTCCGCCTTCTGGTATTATGGTGCGTTGCGCTTGGGCAATGCTACTAAATATAATGAGGAAGTGTCAGGTGCCTGGGAGTGCATGCGTGGCTCTGCTCGGCATTCTGATACCGCGGCGCTTGTGCTAGCTTGCGCTGTAGATGAGTGCGGGAAGATAGGCGTTGTTGTATGCCTGGGGGGTGCATGCACGGTTCTTCTTTGCTTCAGATGTTAAAATGGGGGTGGCTGTGCAAGAACTGCCGGTGGATGCACATGCACGTGGGTGGCTCCGCTAGACCTGGGTGGCTCTACGTGATGCCCTATTTTCTGTCTGGCTCTACAACGCCTGTTTGTCCCACGTTCTTGTGCTGGCATACCCACCCCTTCCTCTTCCTTCTCCTTTCTGTGAGTCTTCTGCATGCTCCTACCCGTGGGTGTTGCAGCTTGTCTGACGCATTGACCTTGTCCACGTTTGCCCATGCGCGCCTGTGCATGGCTCTTGAGCTTATCTGCGCATATATGCCCCTATATGCGCCTATATGCACCTATATGCCCCCAACTGCGCCTATATGCACCTATATGCCCCCAACTGTGCATATATGTGCCCATCTGTGCCCACCAATGCCCTACTATACCCTATGCATTCCTCAACTTGCATGCCTCAATAGCGCGCCCTCCCTCTTCCTCGTTGTGTATAGGGGTAGAAGGTTCCTACATTGGTACCCACGTGACGCAGTCTACGTGATACTTCATTAATTACGTAATTTATGCCTCAACTTGCCCACCCATGTACTCTACTGACGTGCCTGCGTACACGCATGCCTGCCTGCATGCCTGCCTGCCTGCATGCGTGCCTGCGAGACCCGCAGGCATGCACCCCGAGTACACGGGCGTCGACCAGCCCTCCCTGTTTGAGCGCTACTCGAACGACAGCGCCGGGTTCCACCGCTACGCTGCCGACCAGATACGCGTCTTCCGCAAGTGCGTGTCCCTGCGCGCCAAGATGCGTGCGCGCGTACTCTTCCGCCGCCAGCAGCAACAACGCTCGCGGATGCGGCACTGGCAGGCCAGCCCCGCGTGCATTTCGCCCCCGCCAGGCATGCCTCCCCCTGCGAATTGCACCAAGCCAATCGCCGCGCCGGCCCCGCCGGGTTGCGAGATGGCGACATCACATGGGGGGGGCGTTGGGGAGGGAGGGTACTGGGGCAGTGACGGGCGTTGGGTTCATGGCATCCCTCCCGAGTGCGTCGGCAGCGGCCATAAGGGCAGCAACAGAACTGATGACAACAAGGACGGCGCTGATTCTGTCATCCCTCCCGTGAACGACCACCTCTGGTCCGACGAAATGTCTTGCGTCCGCGACACTCTAGGGGAGACGGCGCAGCTCACTGAGGGGCTGTACGCGCTCTTCCTTCCCTTTTGGCTCGCGCACTACTCGCTGGGAGGCAGCGTGCACCACAAGCTAGGGTCGGGCCATTTCGTCAACGGCGTGGTCCCTCCCAACGTGGTTCCCCCTGGGATGGATGAGATGGAGGCCGAGCTGCGGCGCAAGCGGGCGATACGGGAGGCGGAGGCGGCTGCTCGACGCGCCGAGGAAGAGGCCCGGATGGCAGAAGTAATGAGGATGAACGACACCTTGAACGGGACGTATGACAGCAATGACACGTATTCCATGAACGGGACGGTGGGCGAGGGGAATGGCATGGCCAACATCGCTGACACCGTGGTGTATGACTCTGACGGCGCCGCGGCGGTTTCCTCGTTTGAGGGTGCATCCGTTGGGGAGGCGACGTATGGAGGGCCCTCAGACACAGGCGTCGCCGGTGGCGGCAGCAAGGCATCCGCGGGAATCAACGGCGCCGCCACTGCTGACGTGGCGGCATCGGGCGCAGCACCCCAGGTCCCAGGGGCGCCGCCGCGCCTGTGGAGACGACGGAGGCTTGCGGCGGTGGGAGGCGGTGGAGTTGGGCAAGGGGAGGGTGCCGGTGGGCAGCAGCAAGCGGCCGGGGATGTGATGGATTCGGGAGAGGGGGAGCAGGCACCGGATGCCAGGGGGGCTGCTGCCAGTGGAACAGGTCAGGGAATGGCTTTCCCGGTGGCAGGCGAGGGGTCGGCCGCTCGCAGCGATTCATATCCAAAGGCGAATGATAGCTTGCTTTCCTCGTCTTCCTCCTCCTCTCTCTCTCCTCCTTCTGCTGCTGCTTCTTCGCTTCCCTTTGACTACCAGGATGATGATGAGCTCTTGGGTGCATGGGACGAGGTGGAGGATTACGAGGAAGAAGACGAGAACGAGGTGGACGAGGAACAAGAAGAGCTCTACCTGGTGGCGGCCGCCAAGGCTGCGGCGGCAGCCCAGGCCGACGTGACGGTGGAGCCCTGGCCTTATACCGCCTCCCGCGCCGCATTCGGAGGCCCCGGGTCGCTCCACATCGTCTGGTTCGAGGAATACGTGCGCAACCCGGCGCTGGCGGTCAACGCCGTGATGGAGTTCCTGGGGCTGGACCCCCCTGGGCACAACCTGTGGTGGTGGATGCTGAACGCGGACGCCCGAGAGAAGAGCGGGTCGAGTGGGGCCATGGCAGCCCAGACACGGGCCATGTTGAGCGAGTTCTACGCCCCCTACAACGCGCGGCTGTACGCGATGCTGCGGGCGGCGGGGAGCCGGGCGCTGGATGGTCCTGGGTGGGACATGTTTGTTCGGGCGGGGGAGGAGCGGTCGCTGAACAAGCGCGACCGGCTGACCCGCCAAGGTGAGAAAGCTGACGATGACGATGATGATGCGGGCGGTGGCGATGATGTCAGCAAGGGCGACGCGGGCGGTGGTGGCTCATCCGGCGGGATCTGCGGAGGGGGCAGCGCTGGTGTGGCTTGCACCCTCATGGGTCAAGCGCAGCAGCTGGTGCAATCGATTCGGGGGCTCCTGCGGTCCATGCTCTTTGGGGTGACAGGTGGCGCCGCCCCGGCAAACTCGGGCGCTCTGGCCGAGGTGGATGAGTTCCTTGGCCAAGAGCTGTCGAATGTGAGCGGGATCGGTGGCCCGGCAGGTGCCCCTTCCCCTTCCCCCACGCAGGCGCCCAACACCGTGGCAGGAGCTGCTGCGGTCAACCGGTCGTTCTTGGATGGCCTAAGTGCGGAGGAGTATGGGATGTGGCTCAACGGCACCCATCCCTGTTCGGCCCAAAACACCCTGCCGGACCTCTGGGTGGATCCGTCGGTGCCTCGAAACGCCAGCACCGCGAGACCCCTCTTGAAGGACAGCTCTGCATCCCCAGTGCTGGCATCCGCACCGCATGGATCCTCCTCGTACTCGGCCGGCAACACCAGCGATGCGTACTCTGCTTCTGATCGCATATCGACACGGTTCCGCCAGGGGTTTAACTGCACCGGTTTCCCGGGTTTCAACGGTAGTGATTATGCCAGCGCCCCCGCGCCGCCCCCGCCCCCCCCCCCACCCGCGCTCTCGCCTGCGCAGGCCGCCCGCGCCGCCATCGTCGTCCACAATGCCAACTGCACGCGGCGGTTCTCGTCGGTGCAGGGGCTGTTCTGCGACGATCACTACTGCGGGGCGGACTTTGCCGCGCTGGTTCCTTGGCCGACTGTCTTGGAGGTGCTGCGGTTGGGGCGCGATCCGCCGAGACCGCCACCACCACCATCACTTGCATCCGCACCCGCACCGGCTCCAGTGCCGGGACCTGCCACAGCACCGGGCCGAGTCCCCGCGGAAGCACAAACCCCGGGAGGAGCGCTCGCGCCAGGCCAAGCACCTAGACTAGTCCAAGCACCAGGCCAAGCACCTGCACCAGCAACTGCACCAGCAACTGCACCAGCAGCTGCATCTACAACTACCACAGCAAGTGCGCCTGCACCAGCAACTGCCACCGCGACAGGGACAACTGCAGCAGCAGCAACGCCTTCGGTGGCAGGCAACGCCGTCGGGGATGCTAGCAGGAACCGCCACCTGTTGTCGTCGCTTCCGCTGGCCGGGGCCGGGGCAGACGCCAGAGACTTGCCCACAGGGGCAGGGCCAGATGGGACCGTGGTGGGGACATCTGGCAGCGCGAGGAAGGACGGGTCGACCGATGCAGACATGCTGGATGTGGGCTGTGAGGAAGAGGGCGAGGATGACGCCGGCGCAGGGGAGACCGACGCCAAGGGCTCTGGACAGGTCCCATGGAGCTCACAGGGGACAGTCCTGGGTAATGGCAGCCGTGCAGATGCCAGCAATAACCGCACCGTGGATGCCTTGTCGAGCAAGGATAGTAGTTTGTTGATGAGTGCTCGCAACACCACGGCAGGGGGTGCAGGTGTGGGCCCTCCCCTCCGCCCGCTGGGGAACGTGACCAGCATGCCATCAGGCGTGAAGGGTGAGGCCCCGACCAGTGGTGGGGAGTACGGGGGGGGTGCCAGGATCGCGTCTGCAAACTCTACCAGCGCGCCATCTGGCGCATCTGGCCAGCAGGCGGGCGCGAAATCTGCCCAAGGGGAGGGAGGACACGAGTACGACGTGGTGTCGCTCCTCTCTCTGCCCCCCGTGCCGTCGTCGCCGTCGCACCTGCCGCGTCGCAAGCTCTTCTTCCTAATGCGGCACGGCGAGACCATCTACGAGGAGGACGCGAGAGAGGGCATGGCGTTGGAGCTGCTTCGCCTGGCGGGCATGGCGCCGCTGGGGTATGCGACACTGCCGCCGATTCCACCCCGGCTGAACGCGTTAGGGCGCGCACAGGCGGAAGTGAGCAACCGAGAGTTGCGGCGGTGCGCCCCCGCGAATCATTCGATGACCGACGAGGAGGGGCGGTTCCATTGCGGGGGTAGAGTCGCGTGTGAGAACGCGGCGAGGGGGTACCAGCCGCAGAGGAGCTTGCATCAGTGCCGGGTGTACATGCGAGCCGTGCGGGCGAGGGAGCGGGCACGGAGGGCGCAGCAGCTTCAGGAGCAGCAGGCGCTGATGGCGCAAAACATGACACAAGGGCAGGCATTGTGGCAGAACCAGACAGAGGGGCAGGGGCATGCAAACCAGACACAAGGGCTTGAACTGTTGTGGTCGCTGAACCAGACACGAGTGCAGGAGCAAGTGCTGTGGCTGAACCGAACGCAAGGGGAAGGGCAGGCATGGCCGCAAAAGCAGACGCAGGGACAAGGGCAGGTGTCGCCACAGAACAACGCACAAGGGCAAGGGCAAGGGCAACCAGGGCGAGGGGAGCAAGGAAAGGGGCTTTCCCAGCAGCAATGGGGGCAACCAGGATCGGCACCACAGGGGAAGGATGGCAGGTCAAACCCTCAAGATGCCAGCGTGAGTGCAAGTGCGAGTGCAAGTGCGGAGGGCAGACGTTTTCAGGCCAAGGCAAAGAACATACAGCGTCGCAAAGGCCCGTCGAAGCGACGGACGCTGCAGGCCGGCCAACAGGGTGGCGGCAACAGCACGACGCCTGCCCCTCCCGTGCTGACACCTGTCGAGCTGCTGGCCATGGCACGCTCTGCGCAGAACGACAGCGAGGTGGGTGCGGGTGCTAGAGGTCAGTGGGTGGTTCTCTGTCCAGGTGGGGCTGGTGGCCGGTAGCAGGCAACCCTAGTGAATAGTAGGTTTTGCTGGTGATGCCGCCCTTGTCGTCATATGCGCTAGTGGTAAATAGCAGCCGCTCGTAGTCGTAGGCATAAATTGGCACTGTAAAAGTAGTTTCCCTGGGGATGCGGACGTTTTTTTCCAGCTTGTGTACCTCTTCGAGCCACATCGTGCCATGCCGCCTGCCCTGCTTGCCCTTTGCACATTTGTCTCAGGTGGCCCCATTGTCCAAGTTGCCGTAGAATCACCTTTCTTGTCACGCTGCCTTCCAATGCCTGACTCACATAACACATTCATTCTCACGTCCATGCCCAAAAATGTCTGCATGCCTTTCTTCCCCCATGTACTTTTCCATGCCCTACCCTGGCCCTACTTTGTTTGCCTGATGCCAAGTGGTGCCCTAAGATCCTAAGATCCCCTGCTCCTCTGTTGTCCCGTGTCCGTGTTGCCCTTGTAAAATTCCAGGTATCCAGCGAGTGGTGGGAGTCGCTCGGGTGGCGCGGCGCGGCGGTGGTGGTGGCTACTGCCGCACGTTGCACCGAGACAGCGCGCATTGTCACGCAGGGCATTCCCGTGGCGCGGCCGTTCTACCTGAGCGACCTGGCATCGGCGGACAACGATTGCACGACGGACGGATGGGTGACCATCAATGACGAGTGTGAGGCGCAGGACCAGACCGGGGAGGCCTTCCTGCGGCTGGTGAGTGGCACCCGGCTAGTCAATTGTGAGGGATGGGGGGTAGGATTATTAATTTTTTAAAAAATCTAAGCGTTGTTGAGTTCTATCTGTGCCTTGGAACTGTTTGATTTCAATTTGCAGTGATTATGTTGTTTCTACAGCCTTTTCTTCCACCTACTACACGCGGGCATGCCTACTTTGGCACATGCAAGAGCGCACCACAGTTTTACTATATTGCGGCAGCAGGATCGAGCGGTGTGCCAGGTGACGACAGCACGTTGTGTGTGCCACCGCATGCGTACGCGGCATTGCTGTCTCTCCGTTTCGCATTAATTAGTATTTCCTCCTCCAGCCCGGCTGCTCAATCGGCTCCGGTTTGCTGGCCGGGCCCACTTCAAATGTTCCGCCGTCCAAGCCAAGTGTGTGACACTTTTTCGCTATTTTCGCAAAAAAAAAATAAAATTTCGCACGAGTTCGCGTGATTTTCGCGTGATTTTCGCAAAATTTTCACACATTTTCGCACGATTTCGCACGATTTCGCACAATTTTGCATGATTTCGCACAATTTCGCATGGATTTCAACCAAGGGTCGTTTTGGGGAGTGACGTTTGACAAAATTTCGCATGAATTCACACACGTTGTGCACATCAAAATTTTTTACCGTCGACATTTTTCACATGAAATTTCGCACAATTTCAGCAAATTTCGCACAAATTCGCACGATTTCAGCAAATTTCACACGATTTCAGCAAATTTCGCACAATTTCGCACGATTTCGCACGACGAATCACTCTGCAGAGTGACGATCGTCGAAAAAGTCAAAAAAACGACCAAAAGTGTCACACTTTTCGGAACATTTGAAGTGGGCCCGGCCTGCTGCACCCGGTGGTTGTTTTGCGCCCACCCTGTTTGTGTGTGCCATGCATGCTTACAGCATCCTCAGAGCGCCAGCCAGTGACCCTTGCGAAGGTGGCAAATGCAAGCGGCCCATATACCGTTGAAGCCTGCATTATTTAGGCTGTCCTTCAGTGCAGATCTAGTAGGGTACTAAAGATCTAATGGTTGGACTGAGTGCAGGCCTTCTTGGTTGGAGATCGAAGCCAGAGGTACTGGAGATCAGCTGTACTGGTCGGGGTTCTCTGTCGAACAAAGAACAGGCAGGGCCGCCGCCATGCCGCGCCGGTCGGCCTATGCTGCTTAAGACATCACTTAAGAGAACTCACGACCTGGTGTTAGTGGTGTTCGGGGCCAGGTTGCAGATCATAGTGATTGGACGAGTCGCGCAGCTGCATTTAAGTACGGCACACAGCGCTGGCTTGGGCTCTACATCACGTCCTGCATTGGATTTGATTCTTGGGAATGATGCTGCGCCATGGGTGCAGGCGATGCTCCAGCTTGGCCCACGAGTAACTTCAATGGCCGGCCATGAATCAAAGCGGCGAAAATCACGCAGGAACCAAGGGGGCATCAAGCCAGACATCCAGCAGACTCTTATTTAATTTAACTGCCTTGACTTCAAGGGTGCACCATTGAAGAAGACCACGAGCTCCTTGCCCGTGTCACGTCTGGATATATTGCATTCATGACCTCCATTTTGTGTTTTGGAGCCCTGCCATGCTTGGTATGCTGCCTCTCCATGTACATCGACGCGGTCAAGCCGGACTCGTGTCTATGTTATGCACTAGGTACTGACTGTATGTGAGGTGTGTGTTGCCCTGTACGTGCACCCTTTACTCACCCATGCATGCAGGTGTTCGAGCGCATCCCTCAGGACGTCGTGATCGTTTTCACTCGCATCAACTTTGTCCGGCAGCTCCTTTTCGCAGTTGGGGAGCTCGACCTGAAGAAGGATCAGCCGGTCTCCCCTGTGTTGGTGGAGTACAATCCGGACGAACCCTGGTGCAACTACAGATATCGCTTCTAAGTTGGATGAACAACATTCAAAGTACTAGCTGGATCGATATGTCTATCTATTGTCTAGGCGGATCAGTTGCCGACTCCATTAATACATTGCAATTACGCCAAGGTCCGGGGCTCCGGGTGGCGGACAGGATACAGTCAGGACTTCGGATTGTGGATTGATTCACAATAAAGGGGTGCATGCATTGACCACTGATGTATGTACTGCTGCATGACAGTTTCATTGTATGATGTCCAAGTTGAGGGGGCTGGTCGATCAGGCCATCATTGGCAGTCCCATGAATAGGTAAATATAGGTAAGTACTTGTGTGTTAGGCGCAGAGTCATGCCACGGAGTACTACGCTAATATCATTATACAATAACAGAAAACAAAAAAAGCAAAGATATCGTCTGCAGATCATGCTCCAAAATTAGCTGCACTAGATGGGGATGTTAACACCTTCATTCGCGGAGCTGTCTTAGATATGTACTGTCAGTAACGTGCAGACGATCGAGGCACTAGCTTTAGTGTACATACAGCAGCTATCCTAAGCTAGGGTAATAACTTTTATACCTGAGGGCTTATATACCCTGCACTAGCAATTAGTGGGCCACGTGCGGGGCGGCCGGGCGCACCGACCTGGGGCTCCAGGCAAACATAGCTGAGGGTCAAACTCTAGCTTCAGGCCGAGGCGCCTGAACACATGGATGGAAATTGGCACATGGCGGAAAATGCTGTTTTGGTTGCATAATAAACTTGACAGTAGTTTCTGAGCTCCAAACATCCGTCACTTCATTAACCTGAAACTTGGACTGAAGGTTATTAAGGCAGTAGGCCCAGCTCCATGCCCATAACTTGACTTTGCAAAAATCTATGGACGTTTGACCCCCCTGCCAGGGTGCCAAAGTTGCTAAAAATATAACATTGCATATGGCATCCCATTCCAGCTTTGTCATGCCATGCGGGCGTGCGGCACTGATCGAAACTTCCCAGCTCAAGACCTACTATGCACACCCTCAATATTAGCGCGCAATTGTAATCGACATATAGTAGCTATAGGTCCGGCCGGACTACAGGGATCTCCTAGGCCGGCCCACAACTCGGACTGGCAATGTGAGGTCCCGCCAGCCCTAACCAGGTGGAAGGCCGAGACTGTTGACCGGCCAAGGCAATGATCCATGAAGCTGGAGGCAGTTGCTACCAAGGGGCAAGGTACTAGGTCTACGCCCTGGCCACGCAGCAGGTCCCCGAGATCGCCGAGCGATCACGGCCACCATCGCGCCAGCCGCGCACGGCGCAACCTAGCTGCCGGTACTAAGGCCGGGCTATAGCGACGACGGTCCCCTCAACTCGCGCCCGCCTGGCCTGACCGGCTGCTAATGAGTGCGGCAGGCAACCTCTATACCGGCCGGCCGGCCACCACCGCCATCACCACCGGCCAAGCTCCAGGAGCGCTGCATGGAACCGCCGCGAGGACCCGCTGACGTACCGGCGTAACCGTCGAGCTGCCGGGTCATTCTCAGGCGCTTTGACATATGCAGCCAACAAGGGAGACCCCAGACTCTCTTCTCGACGAGCTCGATCAGGAACCAGCTCAATCTTGGCATGCATGGTGGAGCTGCAAGGTATGACACTGCAGGGTGCAGGTATACCGCCTGCCCCATCCAGGGGCCGCCGGGCCGGACATGGCTGCCCCCGGCCACCCCAGTGTATGAACGTCCTCACCGGCCTTCAGCCGCAACATCGCATGCATGCAGCCCGATCGATCGAGTTCGGTTCCTCCGCTCACCGCAAGAAGCTGCAGGAACTTGAAACCCGGCTCGGTCGCTTGAAGACGACCTGGCGCCGGCCATGCCAGTGCTCAGCAACGCGCCGCGATCCGATCTCCGGTAACACGGCTGAATGGCCCGACTACACTTTATGACCCTACATCCGCCACCGGCCGCGGCCACACTTCAGGCCAGCCCCGAGAAGCCCCCCCATACAGGCTCCCGCGGGGTAGAGAATTCAAGCTACTAGTACAGTTGTCTAGTAGAATCTAGATGGGGGCAACTGGAATCCATGGGATAGCTCAGTCGTGCCGATTATAGCATTCCGGCACCTCTTGGCATTGTATAGAATTACTTTAATCATTTAACGGCCGACGACTTTAAACAAAAATGTCTGACGGCAATCGGGGTGACGGCGGGGTTCAGATCTTTTGCATCTGATCGAGCCCCAAATTCCGCCAGATCACTTGCATTCGATACGCCGACTCGCCAGGATAATCGGTTACGGCTGAAAGTTACGCAGTATAAAAAAAGTTACGCATGTGACAAGCAGCTATGACGACTCCGAAAGCCAATTAACCGGCCACGAGGGCTGGAAAAGGACTTAGCTGGAAAGCTTCCCAGCGCCCAGCCCAACCCTCTCGCCCTCGATCGCCCTTATCCACTGAGCTGCCTGGCTTACCCGCCGAACCATTGCCAAGCGCCTCGCCTGCATGAGCCCAAGAAACCCTGTCACGATCGCAAATGAAGCCAATTCTTGCCCGGCCGGCTCCACATCCTTCTCATTCCTCGAGTGGCAATAATAATAAGATAGGATAGCATTCGTAGGACATCCTGCTCGCACCAGTCAGGTAGACACCGATCGACCTCGGTCTGGCCGGCCCCCGGCCCAGCGGCTTGGCCAGCCGGGCCGGGCGGCATATCCTGACCTGGCCTGGCCCCAAGGACATTCTTAAAAGGGTAGGTATTAAACATGTCATGACCTATACTACACAGCAGTTGTTGGCTGACCTATTAGTCCCAACCCCGTTTGAACATCGCATTCACTCCCTCTCTCTTGCTTGGACTGTATGCAGAACAAGAAGAGGTGGAAGACGATTGTCCAGGCTCACACGCCAGCCCCTATGGGCAAGCCCCCCCCCCCCCAAGAGGAAGGGGCGCTTTGCTGAGTAGAATTAATTAATTAATTAATTAGGATGTTCCTAATTAATTACTTAATTAATTAGGAACATCACTCCCGGCGTTGGGAGTAAATGTAGCACATATCCCTGAGAAGGGGCATATAGCTTTTAGTACATTCTAGTAGGCTACTTCATGCAAGGGTGGGAATGTAAGCTACCCTTGCTCTAGGTGCACCAGGGCACCTGCACCCTCATGATCTATCACGCTATGCCCAGCTAAGGGGGAGCATGTCATGTGGGGGAAGATCATCATGGCTATACAAGAGCTAGGGCCATGGCTTCTCCGGCAGCAGAGAGTGACTCCCTGCATGGGCACTGCATATTGAAATAAAGCTAGGCATCATCTGGAGGGTGGCTCATCATAGGCACACATGTACATGACTAAAAAGGCTAGGCCTCAGCTGGCATAGTGCCTGTAGTAGGCGGGCATGCACAAGGCCACTGTCTAACTATTCTACACTACTGCTGCTGTATTCCCCTAGGCTGGGGCTTCTGGAGTCGCTGGGGCCGCGGTGGTCGAGGGGGCCGCGTGCCAGGGCTTGTGGCCGACGTAGATGGCCGCCCCCTTCCAGTACACCGGCTGGCCCGCCTTGGTCTGCCGAAGCTGGAGGTAGGTCGGCCATAGCTCCCGTCGCCGTTGTTGCTGCGCCAGGGTCAAGTCGTCGTCCACAGTGAAGGGAGTGTTCTCAAGCCGCTTGCGGCGTCTGAGAAACGAAATCTTGTCCGCTGGGCTCTCAAAGATGAGAAGAAGCGGAGGCGCCCCTGCCTCAGTATCCCGCGCGCGGGGGAGGCGGTGGGCGGTCAGCTTAATCTCACCAAGGAGGCCCATGCGTGCAAGGATTTTGCTCTCAAACGCACGTGCAAGCTTCTCGGAATTCTCACCTTCCTCCATGTCGAAGTTCTTGAGTATGGCGTTGAGGCTGCGCTTGGCGAGCTCGGCCTCCTCGCGGAGGTCAAGCGTCTTCCGTTGGAGCTGGGCTGCGACGGCGGCGGTGGTGGAGGTGGCATGTTGCTTAATTAAGCATGTCCGCCCAGGTCGTGATGGGAGGAGCATCGCCGGCCAGGCCAGCCGTGGCTGGCTTGGCGGCAATGTCCTTCACTGCCTGGGCGGTGAGGCCTGCGGTGTTCTGCGCAGGACCTCGATAGCGATGGCATTGTCCTTAAGACGCTGGTCGATGTCGCGGAGCTGGGCGGTGATGGCGTCGGAGGTGGGGGTGGTGGCGGTGGAGGAGGCGAGGATCGAGGGCGGAGGTGGCGGTGGAGATGGTGGGGAGCTCAGCAGCAGCCAGCGTGCCGCCCATTGCCGCCACATCTGTGGCAAGGGGGGTCACGTGCTGCTCGAAAGCTTCGAGGGCGCGGACGATGGATTCTGTCGCAACGGTGGGGGGCGGTGGTGGGGGAGCCCAGATCTCGATGTCGGAGCGCCCGAGGAGGGAGCAGAGGGCGAAGTGTTGGAGCTTGGGGCGATTCATGCGGGCAATTCGCGGGAGATCCTCGACGGGGTCGGCAGGCTGACCGCCTGGCCAGCGGCCGCGGTTGTGGGAGCACAGGTACAAGCACAGGTCCATAAGCGAGGCATACGTGCCGAAAAACACGTCTTCCATGAAGACGCCTGGACCGCAGTTCCAGAAGCCATATGCCGGTTGATGTCAAAGGAGATCTCGTCCCAGTGCGGCTCGGCAGAGCGGCTGCGCTTGGGCTCTGGCGATGCAGATGGCGAGGCAAGCCCGGGGGGCTGGGCGAGCACCAGTGCACGACTAGTGTCACCACTGCCTGCCGGACCGGATGGCGAAGCTGCAGCCGGAGCTGCAGACGTATTTTCATGGCCGATGCCGCCAGGCTGCGTTGCGTCGAGGCGCGTTTGTTCGCCATATATTGCGTAATAGCGTCGGAAAATTATAGCAGCATGTGCGTCGTAGAAAGACGCATCGATTGTGATATTCACGGCTGAATTCGGTGCTCAAACGTAAAAGTTATGAGCGCCGCCGTCAGCCACGGCTACCTCGTGGCGCGTGGCTGAGTAGAATAGTTAGGGTTTTCCTAGATTAGATTAGCTTCGAGTTAGATTAGTTCGGTTTCGCGGCTCCGCCCACCTCCATCCATCCAGCAACCTGGAACATGTGCTACATGATCTCCCAACGGAGCCATGTTATATAATTTAATTTAATTCAATTTTTTAATGGTGCATGTGCGCAGACGCCCAACTGTGGGTGCAATACAACAAGTACATAGGCGGATCTGCTATATACATACAAGTGAGGTGCGGCCAAGACGGCCATGCGTGAATTACAATTAATTAACTAAGCACGTAGACTGCGTCACGTGGGTATCAATAAAGGAACCTTCAACCCCTATGTACACAACCATGCATGCATGAAAGCTATACCCAGGCCCATTAACTTTCCTCGGCCCGGACTCAAACTATATATATGGAGGCGCTGGTGAATTGTTGCGCACATAAATTCAAATGCCTATGGATAGATCGTTATTGTCAACATACTATTGATCACGTATATACATACGCTTATACCATCATACCATGATACCATGCATATATGCATGCATGCAACTTGTGAGCCGGATCGCTACTCAACACCGCATGTACGAGAACTTTTCGTCAGGAACCCCTATTGAGACCCAGTGTGCACGCACATCAGTATACTCTACAGTGCATCAGGAAGCCTCGATATGGAGGATGGTGTCGTCGCATGAGAGCACAGCGCCCTCCTTCACTTTTATGCTGGCGACTGTCCCCCTAAGCATGCAGCGCACCACGTTCTGCATCTTCATCGCCTCAATCACGACCAGCTCGTCGCCAGGGACCACCTGGGCAGTGGGCAAGCCCAGACACACACAATTGGATTACTTTCCAGCGTAGAGTAAGTTATTATGATGTTATTATTATGAGCAAGGCACCTGAGAGACATGATCCTAAGCTGTTGGTACTGGGTGGAGCCAGACAAACAGACACAGAGGTAGCGTTTTCGTGATTCTAACCAGTACCAAAAAGAGATGTCACGGCAACTTCTCCATATCAGCCTTTCCTTATTAATCAAGGGGTTGCCCAGGACAAGGAAATGGAATGGCCAGGAAAGGAGAGTGATTGCGCCAGGAGAACAAGAAGCACGAGGAAGACATTCGTAAAATATAGGAAGGCAGCAGACGTTCGAGAAGCAACTGGTGTGGCCGTCACAAAACAGTGTTCCTCGTGTTCGTCTGACAGTACCAATGCATCATAAAGTCCACGAAGCATCACAAGGCCTGCAGGCGAACAGAGAGACGAGATAGCAACACATGAAGAGGGCGACCTCCAAAATTAATAGGGGTTCACAATGCCCAAATTAATGAATACATTGTGTGGAATGCATAAATGACATGGCAGAATTAGTGTGTCCACTTACCTCCTGTCCCTCTTTGACGGCAACGGACACAAGCCGGCCAGCCATTGGTGATTTGACGGTCTGCAGGCAGATGCAAATCAGGGGCGATGCGATGCAGGGCATTAACACATTAGCACAGCTGCATCCAAGCATGCCATGGTAGGTGCGCGCTTGCAATGGTGGCAGACGCTTCTTGTGATTGGAACCCTTTGGGCTGATTCAATATAGGGGGGCAGTTGGGTTCGTGCATAGCCCAACCCTCATGATAGGGCGGATCCGCCCCGCCAAAGGCTGTGTAGCCATCCGCGGACATCATCTGTGAAACCATGTGCCCCACTATACCACGTGCCCTTTACTATCATCTGACCAGAAGAACTCTGCTGGAGTTAACGTCCCCACCAGCTGAGGCCTAGCCTAGAGCTTCTTATCTAAAAAGGAACTAGCAGTACTGGTGAAGGTGAGTGCACGCACGCCGCAGGATCCACAGTTGCACATTACAACTTAGATGCCAGCACTCTAGGAGTATGGATAGCAGATCGTTCCGATAGCGACAACGATCGGCATGGCCAGCTCCATGTCCACTAGAGCCTCCATGTCCACAATAACCAGCCTGCTCTCCACCCCCCATATCCCATCCAGTGCCACCATGACATGCCGTCCATTTGATGGTGACCCTCACCAACGGCCCCTCCTAGAGGACTTACCCCGCTGGCTCCCTGGACAGCGGGGGGTGGCATACGGTGGGCGATGGACGCCTGCAGCTCACTTTGGACCAGCAGCGATTTCTGCACACACATGTGCAGCAGACAAGAGTGGGTGGGCGGCACGGGCCAGAGTGCATGCGTTCTTGTATTCATGGTGCAATATGAGGCAGAGTGCTCGGGGGGCAGCAGTGACTTCTGCACAGGCAGGAAAATACAATAGTGGTTGTGTGATACAAAAAAGGAACAAGGCGCGGGTTAAAGCTTATGCTTACCGGGAGTTGACATCCTGTATTGTGATACACAGCGTTAAACAGCTTGCTCAAAGCCCCCTAGGTTGTACATGAAAATGAGCTTGCAAGCATCAGCCAGGGCGACTTTGTCTCCTGGACAGCGGTTTGTTTGAAAGTAAAAGCAACTGCAGAAGCACACGCCAGCAGGGCGCGGGCAGAATTGATGGTGATCCTGCAGTCAAAGAGGTAGATGGTAGTATATAACAGTCCAAATTGCATATAAAAGAAGTAGATCTATTATGAACAAACTGTAGATACAGACGTAGATATACATTAAACAAGCCATATTCTAATTCAGACTGTGCTTAGAGAAGTCCATATACTACTACAAGAATTCAAATGGAGCATCCAAAGGGAAAGGCATTCCGGGCCGAGTCTGTACAAAGATAAGCGTGCAGAGTATAGGTTCTACAACGGCCCATGGTTTAGCATCGTGAAGTTTCTATTTAAACGCATGTCGTGGCCACTGAAAGCGTGCCCGTAACCACGCCCGTAACCATGCCTGAAGTCATGCACCCCCACCTACGCCCCCGCAAACATGCACCCCTACTTCCGCCCCCGCAAACATGCACCCCTACCTCCGCCCGCGTAAACACGCACCCCTACCTCCGCCCCCGCAAACATGCACCCCCACCCACCTCCGCCCCCGCAAACATGACGTCGAATCCCCGCGGAAACCGTCGGGTGATCTGGCACACGTGGGGGCAGCCGTCGATCTCCCCCACGACCAGCGCGCCGGTGCCAGCTAGCGCGTCGCCTGGCTGGGTGCGCAGCGTGACGCGGCGGCCGTCGATGGTCAATACCGGCTGTTGCGATCATGCGATAGAGTTGGCATGCCAGCATTGCAAGCATGTGATAGATGTCCGCACGCAAAGCACCCAGGCATGCAGGTGCAACAAGCAATGAGCAATAAAAGCTCCGTGTGAGATTTCGGTGGGCAGCAACCAACTGGGCAAAGGCGGCGGCACATTAGGCGGAAATAATGTAGCATGAAGGGAAGCGGCGCCGGAGATGGACGGATGAGTGCTGTATAGAGTCGGCTGACAGAGTGAACACTGGACAGGGACGGATCGGGGGCATATCAAAGGCCAGGACCTGATCAACAATAAAACAGCTAGGGGAAAGGGCAGGGTAAACGACGGGAGAAATTTCCGCGAGTGACGCTGGCAAGCCAAGGGATGGGCGCTGAAGGCAATCCCACAACAGGCTTGGTTCCCCAGATTCGATACTTGGTACAAGCACAGCACATGTGCATGGCCGCCAGAACTGGGGTTCATACACACTATGGGACCAAGAGCCGACATGGCATGGTTTCCCTTCGCACAGAAAAAAGTGCAAGGCATGCAGGGATTAGATTCATTTCCACCTCCCGGCGCACCCCCCAGTCCACAACGCAGCGCGCGCATCAGCCCTCCTTCAGCTCAGAGCTCTACCAACGCTGTTATGCATCGATGACAAGTCTGCCGTGTTCCTTATAAGCACGTTTCCAGGATCAGGATATTGTCAGGCCAACAAAGGCGGTGCTACTGCGAATAAGAGGGGTACGACAACGAGTGTAGTGTGATGTTCACAATCGAAAATGTTTGCCATCAAATTTAAAAGTCCGCACCTCAGTTGTACTGTGGTATTGGCTATCGCCACGCATTTGCGCGTCGCCGCCGGTGGCTGCTGCAGCCCCGGCAGCTTGAAGGCTGTAATTCTGGCGCCCGATCTCCTCGACGACATGCAACGAATCCTCCCCATCCAACGTCACCACGACACGGCGGGGGGCCTGTTGTTTGGGGGAAGGTGAGGCCGGAGAGGACGCGAGCCGCTGGTCCCCACCCAGGTAGGAGGCGTCGCGCATCGCCTTGCGCACGTACAGGTAGCAGGCCAGCGTGCGCAGGTGCTTCTGAGGAGGGCAGCAATAAGGAGAGGGGTGAAGGCAGGAGGGGAAGGGGGGAGAGGGGAAGGGGGGAGAGGTAGATATAAGAAAGGTAGGAAGCAGTCAGAATGCCCAGCAGAGCTCTTCTTGGTCGATGAGTGCAGGACATAGTGCAATCATTTGCGCGTCATGCAACCCACTACTATTCTAGCCTCGCTTGCAATAAGGCAAGCTACTGGGACTGGGATCTCCATGGGTCAAGGTCGACAGAAATAGCACACAGCATGCATAGCCATGTGAGTAGCCCGCAGCACGCAAGCAGATGCACCATGGCACTCAAGGCATGGTGGGAGATCTACCAGCAAGGCGGCCCCACATGGTTTACCGTACGCTATACCTTCTGGGGGGGAAATCGATACGCAGAACTCCGTGGTGCTCTTTCTCGCACTCCCATCACCCGCAGTGCCCCCCCCCCCAACCCGCAGAAGGATCTTCCCCGCCATGCGTGCGGCTGCAAGTCCAGGTATGGTGGGGTATGGCCCACGACGCGCCTGCGAGCAACCACCACCTGATACGACGTGCCTCTCTTTTGCCTGGCCCGCACGGGCGCCTCGTATGGGCGCCTCATATGGGCGCCTCGTATGGGTGAGAAGCCAGCCAACTCAGTGGAGCCTCGCATAAACCGCGTGCATGGCCGGACAAGGAAAACGCCCAAGAGATTTGGCGTATGTCCCCATCCACCCAGTATGCCACCCTGCTCAGAGCGGGTAGTGGCCATACCAGCTGTGTGCATGCCGATGATTGAGTGCCGGATAATAGCATCGCCACGCCGAACCCCGGGTGACTTTCCTGGGACCACCTGGCAGGGAGAGCCCTCAATTTACGAAAGAACCTTACTAATTACTTAACTGAGCAAACTGCTAGCGACGAGCTCTATTCCCTGGGGAGGATCAGCTGCGCTTTACCCTGGCGTCCCTGGCAGCTGCTATAAATCCAGATGGCCCATCCCGCATGTCAGCCAGGGCAAGCACGTACGCGGGGTTCTCCGAGCCAAGCAGTAAGGAGACATGACACGTCATCCTCATCTTCTCCCGATAGTTTGGAAGATCCTTCCACCTCTCACCTGGTTAGCCTCGGACAGCTGCCCACCCTGGAAACCCTGAGGGAAGTGCTGGGGCAGGAACTTGGTCGTGAGGTTGCCCGCCTCAAACTCCTGTGGACGCAGCACCAAGAGCGGCATGTAAAAAAGCAACAAAGATAAAGAAGTAATACCAATGCGACGTGCGCGGCCCACGTGGCCCTGCACCCACAGCCGCGCACAGACAGACGATTCGCCGTGCATGTGTGACATGTATGGGGTAAGGTTGCTTAGGCGTAGCACACACCGTGATGACAGGAGTCCCTTCCAGTTGTGTGTGCAGGGTGCTGCTGCCCCCATCGTGGAAAGACGCGCGCGACACCCAGACAGTGAGGTTGGAAAGCCGGGCTGGCCTTTATGGATTAACAGCCCATTCTAGTAATTACCTTCATGGATGAATAGCGCATTCTAGTTATTACCGTTATGGGTGAACACCCCCATTCTAGCAATTACCTTAACGCATGGATAGTCCACCCGATTGAAATACCAGGAAACATGAGCAGGGAAACTGTTTTATGGTCATTAATTAAGGTATGCTGTACGTCAGGATCCGACGTACGTGCTGATTGGGCGAGGAAATGGAAAAGATGGGGAAGCTACCTTGACCAGCTCTAGGGTGAGCAACAGATCCAAGTGCCTGCCCCCGTGCCCCCCTGCGCAGCACGTCCAGGCCTTGGTACCGCAACCTTGGTGTTCCCCAACCCACCTTGTGGTCGAGCAGCGTGCGCAGGAAGGGTATGTTGTGGCGCACGCCGCGGATGACGTAGCTGTCCAGTGCCACCTGGCGATGTGCAAGGAGCAACACATGGAGAAATGTAGGGCAAGCCCAGCCCGGTGTAAGGTGCTACTGGGGCACCAACGACACAAGTGATGCATGATGGCATGGTGGGGTGGGGGATGCACCTGGGGGAGTGCAGAGGGGACGCACCTATGGCTGGGTACATAGGCAGGTGGGTGGGTGGGTGGGTGGGTGGGTGGGTGGGTGGGTGGGTGGGTGGGTGGGTGGGTGGGTGGGTGGGTGGGTGGGTGGGTGGGTGGGTGGGTGGGTGGGTGGGTGGGTGGTGGGTGGGTGGGTGGGTGGGTAGGTGGAAGTGTAGGTAGGTAGGTAGGTAGGTAGGTAGGTAGGTAGGTAGGTAGGTAGGTAGGTAGGTAGGTAGGTAGGTAGGTAGGTAGGTAGGTAGGGTGGGTGGGTGGGTGGGTGGGTGGGTGGGTGGGTGGGTGGGTGGGTGGGTGGGTGGGTGGGTGGTGGGTGGGTGGGTGGGTGGGTGGGTGGGTGGGTGGGTGGGTGGGTGGGTGGGTGGTGGGTGGTGGTGGGTGGGTGGGTGGGTGGGTGGGTGGGTGGGTGGGTGGGTGGGTGGGTGGGTGGGTGGGTGGGTGGGTGGTGGGTGGGTGGGTGGTGGGTGGGTGGGTGGGTGGGTGGGTGGTGGGTGGGTGGGTGGGTGGGTGGGTGTGTGGGGGGGGGGGGGGGGGGGGGGGGGGGGGGGGGGGGGGGGGGGGGGGGGGGTAGGTGGAAGTGTAGGTAGGTAGGTAGGTAGGTAGGTAGGTAGGTAGGTAGGTAGGTAGGTAGGTAGGTAGGTAGGTAGGTAGGTGGGTGGGTGGGTGGGTGGGTGGGTGGGTGGGTGGGTGGGTGGGTGGGTGGGTGGGTGGGTGGGTGGGTGGGTGGGTGGGTGGTGGGTGGGTGGGTGGGTGGGTGGGTGGGTGGGTAGGTAGGTAGGTAGGTAGGTAGGTAGGTAGGTAGGTAGGTAGGTAGGTAGGTTGATAGAATGGTTGGTTAGGTGGGTGCATGGTCGCGTATGTGGTCGCATTTGTCAGTGGCTTGTGCAAATGAACACTGTAGGGAAATTGATTTATTGTGTCTGAGCACCTGGGGGCCGAAGGGCTGGGAGACCAATTTCCATCCATTGCAGAAGGATATTTACGGTCCTACCGTATACTCTGCAGAAGTGACATCCCCCAGTGACCATACCACCATTCCTCTGATGCAGATGTAGATGTGAAGCAAACCTCATGACCAAACGTGGGCCCCCAGGCATGTTCGCAACAACCCTTCGAAACACGACAGGCAAAGAAAACCGGGCAACGTTTGCATTTCGTCATGCTCATTTCATTCCAGCTGCGGTAGTGACGGGTACCTCAACGCCTGTATGTTTGCACTAGCACTCCACCCGCGCATTTGCTACAAACAGCGATGCGCCCATGCACTAGCTGAAGCTAGCATCGAAGCCGCGTAGTTGATACGGAAACAACATCGTGCCCACCCGCCCACCCGCCCACCTTCATGGCGTTGATCGCGCATTGCCGGTCCGGCCCGTGGGTTATCACCTGCGGGCGCGCGGGTACAACACCACCATATATGCTTCCAGCATGTCTAAGGTAAGGAAGGTGAGCGGCCGCCGACGTCCGTGCGGCATGGACATAGAGGTGGAGGATGCAGAGGCGGAGGCAGACGGGGAAATGAAATCCACATGGCCATAAAGGCATGTATATGCGTATGGTGTATTCTCCACTTGTAATAACTTCCCCCATCTCGATGCCCATGCCCTGCTGCGTCTTTTTTTCTATGGAAAGCTTGCGACACGACACGAGACGACACGACACGACACGACACGACACGACACGACAGACACGACACGGCACGGCACGGCACGGCACGGCACGGCACGGCACGGCACGGCACGGCACGGCAAGCCAAGCCAAGCCAAGCCAAGCCAAGCCAAGCCAAGCCAAGCCAAGCCAAGCCAAGCCAAGCCAAGCCAAGCCAAGCCAAGCCAAGCCAAGCCATGCCATGCCACGCCACGCCACGCCACGCCACGCCACGCCACGCCACGCCACGCCACGCCACGCCACGCCACGCCACGCCACGCCACGCCACGCCACGCCACGCCACGCCACGCCACGCCACGCCACGCCACGCCACGCCACGCCACGCCACGCCACGCCACGCCACGCCACGCCATACCACGCCACGCCACGACACAGTCACCGTATATCTCGTGGTTTTGAAAGACCCATCGTCGCTGTCACAACAAGTAGAGTTGGTCAACTTGCACTGATGCAATGCTGACCGTGGCTCAAAGTTCATCATTCCTCTCATGTTTCATTCCTCTCATCCATCGCACTGCCCTTCATACGCCCCGTCACCCCACCACGTGCGCCCTGTGCTCATCGACCGTCGACCGCCTTGCCTTGCGCCCGTGGTACATAAAGCGCATCACCCCGGTTATAATAAGGTTATGGAAGACTCAATGTGTAAGCCCCACCTGGAAGCAAAGGTGATGAGCAAGTCATAGCCCGTGGACATCATCACCTTTGCTTTGAGTAAGGTCGTATAGAGTGGAAAAAGAGAACCCCACCTTGGCAGTGAGTGGGTAGAAGATGGAGACCCTCACCCTGGCTATAAGTTATGTTCGAATGGAGAAGGAAGTCCTCACGTTGGCGATGAGCGGGTTGTAGAAGATGGACACCCTCACACTCGCCTTGGCTGCGATCAGGCTAATATTACCTAGGCATGTTTACCTTGGCGATGAGCGGGTCGTAGAAAATGGACACCTCACTCCCGTCGAGCATGCCAGAGTCCACTCGCACGGTGCACCCTCCCTGCCCCGCAATCCCATCGTGGCCAGGGGAAGGTCCATCGCGCCCTGTTCCTGGTCTGGTTGTGGTTGTATCCCCCATTCCCAATGAGGTGGTTGAGGCCTTTATGTCTGTTACGGTGGCAGACATCAACGTATCCACGGCGGCCCCTTGCGAATCTGTTGTTCTGCCCACACCAATGTTGCCTGCTGTTCTGCCCGTGTCGGCTACTGGCACCAGCGGCTGTTGCGGCGGTTCGCGGTACGAAGTCAGGCGTCCGATGGACCTGCGCGCATCCGGCACACAAGAGGATGGGAGCCATCCATCAATGAGAAGCACGTAAAGGGGTGCGGGCGATCGAGGGTGTGTTCTTATGCTAGACCACCTTGGCATGCACCAGGAGGCTTGTGAGAGACCACATGGGCGTGTGTCTGCACAAGTGAGGTGTTTCAGCACACAGGCACGACAACGCAAGCAAGCCGTGATTGTGCCATACGGTATGGACTAGAACACAGTTGTAATGAGGCAGGGTTCAGTAGGGGGCTTGCACGCATGCGTTGCATACAAAAAGCGGCTAAATCGCAACGTACACATGTGTTGCATAAACAAGCAGCAACGTACGGCAGGAATCCGTTGGAGGCGTCTTCTGCGTACACACGACACTCCACCGCCCACCCACGACGGGAGAAAGCGCGCTCCTGCGAGATGCCCAGCGGCTGGCCGGACGCCACCTGGGGAGCACCCATCGGCGAAAAAGGGTTGTTGTGCAGACGACGCGTATTTTGGTGCGGGGGTTGTGGTGGAGAAGATGAGGGATAACTGACGAGGGCATGGGTGCGGGAGCTGTTGGTAGAGATGGATGACGAGGGCATGGGTGCGGGAGCTGTTGGTAGAGATGGATGACGAGGGCATGGGTGCGGGAGCTGTTGTTGGAGATGGATGACGAGGGCATGGGTGCGGGAGCTGTTGTTGGAGATGGATGACGAGGGCATGGGTGCGGGAGCTGTTGTTGGAGATGGATGACGAGGGCATCGGTGCGGGAGCTGTTGGTAGAGATGGATGACGAGGGCAGCGGTGCGGGAGCTGTTGTTAGAGATGGATGACGAGGGCAGCGGTGCGGGAGCTGTTGTTAGAGATGGATGACGAGGGCATGGGTGCGGGAGCTGTTGGTAGAGATGGATGACGAGGGCATGGGTGCGGGAGCTGTTGGTAGAGATGGATGACGAGTGCATGGGTGCGGGAGCTGTTGGTAGAGATGGATGACGAGGGCATGGGTGCGGGAGCTGTTGGTAGAGATGGATGACGAGGGCATGGGTGCGGGAGCTGTTGGTAGAGATGGATGACGAGTGCATGGGTGCGGGAGCTGTTGGTAGAGATGGATGACGAGGGCATCGGTGCGGGGCTCATCGTGGGAGTATGAGTATCATCGTGGGGATGCGGCGCTGTCCTAATACTACACCACACCGCACAGTACTTGCTATAATTGTGATGATGCAACAGGCATCGACCAGCATGTCCCTTGCCAATGGCAGCTGCAGGAGTGGCTCTTTCGCACCCGTGAAGCATGATCGATAGAGTCAACCCCTCTCGCGGTGGTGAGAGGCACCATGCCCAGTGTGCTATATGTCTAGTAAGAGGCTGCCCAGTGTACTCCACAACGTGCCAACTGCCGGAACGAGCGTCCGACCGATTGATGATCCGACAAGTGGACTGTCCGACCTATTGGATGACTGGCAGCTTGCCGCCGTCGCAGCCTGGACCTCGTTTACCTGTATGCGTGTCCTACACTTCCATCACGTCAGGCCGCTTCCTCCAGACCAAGTGCACCAATGAGGACTAGACACACGCATGTGCAAGTTGGTGCATGCTGTGAACGCACTTGCCGACGCCCGTGCAGATTCCCACCTGAGCAGCGTATCAGCCAGGCTCAGCACGCATTCAGTGGGGGGCCATGACTGCGGGATGCACGAAAGGTCCCATGCTTGTGTTTACATGTTTGCTATCACCCACCCGCAGCAGCATGTCCACCAGCTCCATCACGCAACCTTGGGTGCTCATGACTGGACGCTCTGCACTCATGTGTTGATGTTCACCACCACCCACCTGCAGCAGCATCTCCACCCGGACCAGCACAGATGGCCAGCTGCGTGCATGACTGCTGGGTGCACTGTACTCCTGCCTAGTGCTCACAAAAAATTTCAAATTGTTGATTGTGTTCATGTCTTCACTACCCCTCACCCGCAGCATCATCTCCACCAGGTCAAGCCCTGTCACCATCTCTGTCACGGGGTGCTCCACCTGCGCGCATCAAAAACGAGCAAGCGTAGTGTGGTTGATAAATAGATAAAACAGCTAACTAGCTCCGGCATCTTTGTGTATGATGGATTAATTAGCCAGATGACGTCCTTCGCAAACAGGACAATCTTCACCCATAATCAGAGCAGCAAACACAGCGCGCCTTGACCGGGTAATCCACCTGGCAACGTGCGACAGAACGGAGCAAGATCACATTGGCCATCATCATTATTGTTAATTGCAAACGGCATTGCTACACCTCCTCTGTGTACTATTGTGACGGCCCCTTTCTAAGGTGGCCCGGGAAACGAGCGGCTGAAGCCAAGAGGCATCCCCAGAATCCTGGCATGACAGGAGGCAGGATGCCAGAGACATGTGACGGATGACAGATAACACTGGGCAGCCCCCCACATGCTGAAGACGATGGTGCAGAAACAAGGGGGCGAGGCTAGGTCTAGGTTCATGCAGCCCTCGTTTTTTACAAGTCAACTGTATCAACCTCTCTTCTTGACAGTATGGTGATGTAGCAATCTGACAAGACATGCCTCAGATATGGTTACAAAACACACATCAAAACAAAGCAAAGTATCAACCCCCCCCCAAGAAGTATCACGGGGTTGAAAAGTATCATGTGACACACATCAAAGTATCACCCCCCTCAAGAAAGGATCCTTAGATAGCAGCAGTGGCCATGTCAGTCGCTAGTTTAAACCTCACCTCAGCACGATTCCCTCAACAAAATTCAACAGGCCACCATGCCCACATGCAGTAACCTTTATTGCTCTCCAACGCAGTGACCCATGGTTAAAGTTCCTTCCTGCTGCAAGACCGAACAGGGCCATCCTTTCGTGAGCGCTAACCCTTCCCGCTGATCTTTATCCCCATTGCCCGCCTCCCCTTTGCCATCTCCCCCTTTCCCCCTTGTCCCCTCCGATCCTCCTGCCCTCTTCCCCCCTGCCCTCTCCCCATCCGCCTCTTAACAAGGAGGCATGACCACGCTCACAGCCCTTTTCCACAACCCTTTGCCACAACTGACAGCGTTGGCGATGATCCAAAGTACCTGATTGCAGGGCACATTGTGGCAAACTAATTTACTTTTCGCGTCGGGAGTATTGGATTTCGACCGGTGCCTCCCAAATATTGACAGTTCCTGGCGCCAAAGATGCAGATTCTGAGTGACCTCATCAAGATCGATCAATAGCGCTACTCAAACTTGGGATTGCAACCCCCAACGTCCTATTTGGCGAGCCTTGACTTCGGCCCATGGGGTCAGCACACAGCGATTTTCACCTGTGGGTCAGCAAACCGCCATTTTCACCTGTCCTGTAGGCCGAATATCACTCAACTGGAAACCGACTTTCCGGCATGAAAGGTACAATCCTGGGCCCTCATGCAGAGATCTGTCGATTCCAATGCTCCAAATAGACTTTGGGGGTGTTTACCGCGACCCAGACTACTCCGGATTACTGCCCATACTTTCAAATGGAGACATTCCCACACTCCTGACCCTTGCCCCTTCCCTCTCATGAAAGACATCCCAATTAGCCGCGGGCTCTCATTACGGACATGGCGTTGCTGCTCACCTGCAGCCGCGTGTTCATCTCCAGAAAGTAGAAGCGGTGGTGTTTGTCCACCAGGAACTCCAGGGTGCCTGCGCACCGCCACGCACAACATTGAGCGCAGGGCACCAGGATGCAAACCCATTGGATCAGCGACTAGAAGTGTGCAGGCAAGTCCAGTATACGAGGAGTCAAGCTCACATGTAGGTGAGCACGCAGAGAGCATTTTTTTCTAACAGCCCCCCCCCGCACAGGAACCAGTGGCAGCGGCATGGATTGCCATGGTCGTGGCGGTGCCAATAGGTTTGTGGTTCGCACGACATGACAGTATGATGATGTTGTTGATGACAACGACCTGCAATGGTGATGGAAGCACCAAAGGGGTGGCGGGAAGTAGAGAGACGCAGTGGCAGTCACAGCGATGATAGCAAAGGACAGACTGGGAAGTATGGACAGATCTCCGACCCAAGCTCATCAAAACCAGAGGCATTCTTAGCTGGCTGCGCTAGAGATAAGGTCAGCTTTACCGAGCCATACACTTTCGCTGCTTTAAAGCTGCCCATGAATAGTGTGCCTGTGGTTGTTGAATCGCTCGGTTGCTGATACACAAGGGGGCATGTATGGCAGTCTTCTCATGATTAGCGGCAATTAGGGCGATCGCAAAAACTGCAGGGCTTGTGCTCAGAATGGACCACACGCGGGGACCCATAAGGGTGAGATCCTGACGTCAAAGACAGATCACATAGCAAATTATTGATTGTGGCATGCTATTACCCAGCACGCATCAAACCATCAATCCCACGCACAGATAGTCATACCCACATACCCAGAGTGAGCCAATACGGCAATACGGCAATACGGCAAAACCTCGGTGTATTGCCGAATTGCATATTATACGCGTACTCTGCAAGTATTGTACCCCAAGCCTCGATAAGTTTTTTTGACCGGAAAAGTGGATTTCAAAATAGGATCAAATATTCTAAGGTGTTTATCCCATGGGCGTGCCTCTCAAAAACTCAAGCTAGTGTCTCAATTTTGATGAAGGACAATGCAATGCACGTAGTGGTCGTAGCCTTTTGACACTCACTTGGTTGTCTCATTGTATGAAGTGTGATATACTCACCCATTGCTAAGTGAACTAATCTTTATTCCATGCCATACAATATCATGCACGATGCCCTAAACACAAATTGCAGGCAGCCACCATGACATCAACACTCTCATGCTACTTGACCTGATTCTTTATTCCTTATGACAACCATTCATTACTGGCTAAGTTATGACAACCAGGTCCAGTTCCTCCAGCCATAAGCCCAAAACCAAGATGGCCATAAACAAATGCAGGTAGCATCACCATCCATGCCATAAACATGCATCATCACACGAGATGTAAAATCCCATCTATCTTAAGTTCTAAACACATGCAGGCAACCACCATGCCATACATTGTCATGCTGACATGCACCATGCCATAAACACATAGGCAGGCAGCCACCACCATGCCATACATACAATGCCATGCACCATGCCATAAACACATATGTGCACAGGCAGCCGCCGCCATGCCATACATACAATGCCATGCACCATGCCATAAACATGCATCATGATGTGAGACCCACGTCCTACCCCTTGCACAGCAAAGGACTCATGCCACGTACAAGTGAGGCGAGCAGGCTAGCCAGTGGCCAGCCCCAAGCTCTGGCCATCTTGCATGGCACTCTAAATCCAGGCCAGCAAACTGAACCGGCTTATGCCGCCAGGGCATCCTCAGCTGAAATCTCTTTCAGCTTGGATAAAGCTTGCAGGTTGTGGTGTGTGCTGATGAGCCTGTTTTGCATGACGTGGCTCAGCCGATTCCGACGCAGGCGCTTGATCCACGCAGCGCTGCTGATGACACGTTCTACAGCACCGCTGGACACCGGCTGGGCCAGCACCTTCATCGCCACATCCTGCAGCTCCTTGGTGGAATCTCCCCATGCCATCCACCACTCCCACGCCTGCAGCTTGCCATCTGCGACCTGCAAAGCGGCCGCCATGGCCTCTGGGGCGCCGAAGCTGCCACGCCGCACGTGGTACTGGGTGAGCTGGCTCATCGCGCGGGCCGCCTTGGCCTTGGGCAGCAGCTTGCGGCAGCAGATGAGGAAGCCCTCCTTGATCTCAGCGTCGTGCGTGCGGGGGTCGACCATCCAGAAGGCTGGGTTGAGCAGGTACCCTGCAGCGTGAATGTGAGAGTGCATCTCGTTCCAGCGGGTCACCACCGTGCCATCCAGCTCCTCCGCCACCGCAGCCGGCAGTGCAGCCACCTCCTTGAGCTGCCTGCGGAGGTCGGCCATGGCGTTTTACAGCAAACCTGTGCAGGGCGTGTTGGTGTCGAAGCGCCGCAGCACCTCGTGCATGGGCTTGAACATTGCCACGACCATGTCCAGGTTGGCGCAGAAGGCTGGGGACAAGACGATGGCCTTGATGTTCGCCCACGGCACTGCCCAGCGCTGCAGCATGGCGTACTTCTCCACCGCAGCGTCCTTGAAGGTAATCATCAGCGCCGTCATGTTCTGCTGCACAATCATGGCCGAAAGGTACCTGGCCAAGCAAGCATTGGTCAGGGGGTATGAAGCAGCAATGTAGCCCCCCCACATGCAGAAAGGAGAGAGATGTCAGATTGATGTGCCATAAGAGGCATTAGGTATCAATGAAAAACAAGGCGTGTGGAAGATGGGAAGGCAACCGGCAAGAAGCATTGAAGCACTAGCAGGCAAGCTTGCATAGCAATTGCATTCAATAAAGCATATACAATTATGTTACCTCGTGGCGAACCGGGTCTCGAGTTCAAGGGTTCCCGGCTCGGCAGTCATAATGCGATGGTTGACCTTCTCGTGGGACCGCACGTAGACCACCACCTGTTGTGCCTGGTCCAGCACGTTCCTGATGGGGTCCACCTTGCCGATGTCCTCCAGCAGGAGGTCCAGCTTGTGGGGGGCTTGCTTTGCGAAGCCGTAGCTGCACACTGGAAGATGATGATGTTCGGATGCATCTCCCCAATATTGCGCTTCATCAACTCCATGACGCTCGCGGTGTCCGTAATCAGCTGCACCACCTTGCGTGCGGGGATCTTCTCGATGTGGGGCTGCAGGTTTTCCGCGAGGAGGGCGGCAGTCTTGGTCTTGCCGGTGACGTTGTCGCTTCCTAGGAAGTAGACCAAGTCTGGCAGCTGAAACACATTCATGACCAGCGACTGGCCAGAGCAGTCCTTCCACCCGTCTGTGATCAGGGTGCCACCCGTGGTGTTGGCCAGCTCCAAGCGAGTAATAACCTGCGCTTCCACCTCGGCGGCAACAAGGGGGACGTCGCGAGTCCTCAGCTCTGGTGGGCGCAGGCGGCTTGCACCCGCTGAGCTTGACCAAGGCCCCCCCTCTTAGGCTGATGCTGGTCAATGCAGCACGAAACACAACATTGTTCGGGACATTGAAAGGGATACCAGCAGAAAAAAAAAAACCTGCATAGTGCAAGGGCGAGCTGCAGCGTATTCCAGCTTCATCATCTGCGGTATGGTCAGGCCCTCCTCCAACGCCTCAGGTCCGCCCGAGCTGTGCTGGCTGCGCTGTTGTGAAGAGCCGGCCTGGGCGTCCTGCCACTCAGAGGCGCTGCCCTCCACGAGGGCGCTCGAGCCATCCAAGTTTAGTTGCTGCCGCTTGCTCACGAGCTCCATGTGGTCCGCTTGGCCACGCTTCTTCCGGTCCTTGGCCCTGGAAATTGTCTGCAAAGACGACCTAAATGCCTTTGGCGGGTTGGTGCAAGGCTTCACATCCCGGCACCAAGGCTTGCCGACGATGTGGAGCTTCGCCCTAGTGGCGATTCCCTTCCAGTTAATGCCTCACTGAAGGCATGTCATGTTGTAGTTGTTCGTCAGCAGGCCGTTCACTACAATGCGCTCCTTCTTGACGAAATCCCAAACGCCGGCCCTTTCACGCTTTCCCTCGCCATCCTCCTCCCCGTCCCCATTGTTGTCGGGGGCAGCCTTCTCGTCCCCACCGTTGTCAGCTGCATCATCATCTAGCTCCAAGGTCGCAAGATATTGTGCCCGGGCCTCTTCGTACTCCGATTCTGTTATGTCATCTGTGTTATTTCCGAGGTCTTCCATGCCTCGACGGTGCGCCATCGCGCTACTGCCCAGCTGATAGATGCCGGCACTGAGCTACCAAACTGCTCGGCAGCACCTTTGCATGTGTAGTGTTCGGCTCAGCTTGTGCAATGTGAAGGCGGGAACCAAAAGCGGCCAGTAGTTGTGGCGGGCAAGGCTGTCGGCTGCGTGAGCTACGCCAAAACTAGGTCTGTGCGCGAAATTCCGGGGCTGCGAGCCGTATAATACACGAAAAATACGTATGATGCGCAGTATTTGCGTTGAGAACACAATACGGCGTATTTTTTGTACGTTCGTACGCCAACCCCCCCCCCCGAATTGTATAAAACAGCGTATTTGCCGTATTATATGGCGCACGTGCTTATGAATTAATGGCGTATTAGCGCACGCTGCACATACCCATGTTGCTGCCCTATAGCATATAGTAGAAGTAGAATATGATCATTCTGCACATGTGTGTTCCTCCTGAGTTATTCCAACGGCTAGAATCTATCAGCAGGAGGATGGTCATGAGCACAATTGTACCCCACGACAACAAGACCAAAGTTCTTGCCTTTGTGAAGTCATCAGGTACGTGAGGCTGTTATTAGCTACGGGCATCCGGCACCATGTTACTTCCACTTTGGTTGTTCCTCACCTGCGGACGTGTACCCCACCGCCCTCGCCAGGGACAGTGCCTGCTGGCCCATCTCCCACACCACCTCAGTTGGGAGGTTCACCGACGGCGCCTCCTCGATGACCTGGTAGATGCAATGTAACGCGCAGTCGATGGCACACCGTGTGAGGTTGACGGTTGCGGGTGGCGTAGGGTGCAAACAGGTAACACGAACAACAGGGCAAACTAGCACTGAGGACGCCACCGCCGAGGCTGTGAACTCAGGATAGCTGAGGCAATGAATCTAGCATCGCTCAAACGAGGGCATGCACAATGTCGAGAAATGCCCAACCCGCGCTAGCTGGATGCAATCAGTTTGGGCATGTGTGTAAGCAATGTGTCAGCAACCACCGTTGTGTGAATGCAAGAAACAGATTAGATGGCTCAGCTACCAAATATGAGTTGTGCATTTAGGGTAAGGGCTTCAGAAGGTAATCAATCATCCTTCGAAATAGGATACAGCCAGCAAGCCCCTTGGACTTAGAAGGTTCAGAGACCTAGCAGAACCAGGAGAAAATAGTTAGTGCTGTAACACATTCATCACTTGGTAGACACGTTGTTGGCACTTAGCTCCCCCAAGCTCCAGCTATATTTCTGGAAGACACACTTACAAAAGAGCGGGTTATGGCATGTAAGTACCTTCTGGTTTCTTCGCTGGATGGAGCACTCGCGCTGGGGGAAGAACACCTGCACATATGAGCAAGAGCCCAAGGGTTGGCATCGCAAGGGCGGCATGAAATGGCAGCACAGCACGTGATGGCAGCACGGGTCGCCGGCCAACGGTCAACGCAGGCGAAAGCAAAAATAAAATCACGTGTAATGCTTGTGATAGCAATACGAGTTATATCAATTGTTAAAGAAAATCACGTGTAATACTTGTAATTGCAATTCGAGTTATATCCAGCGTGCACCAATACGCCGTTTTATACGATTCGGCGGGGTTTGGCATACGAACGTACAAAAAATACGCCGTATTGTGTTCTCAACGCAAATACTGCGCATCATACGTATTTTTCGTGTATTATACGGCACGCAGCCCCGGAATTTCACGCACAGACCTAGTTTTGGCGTAGCTCACGCGGCCGACAGCCTTGCCCGCCACAACTACTGGCCGCTATTGGTTCCCGCCATCCCATTGCACAAGCCGGGCCGAACACTACACATGCAATGGTGCTGCCGAGCAGTTTGGTAGCTCAGTGCCGGCATCTATCAGCTGGGCAGTAGCGCGATGGCGCACCGTCGAGGCATGGAAGACCTCGGAAATAACACAAATGACATGACAGAATCGGAGTACGAAGAGGCCCGGGCACAATATCTTGCGACCTTGGAGCTAGATGATGATGCAGCTAACAATGGTGGGGACGAGAAGGCTGCCCCCGACAACAATGGGGACGGGGAGGAGGATGGCGGGGGAAAGCGGGAAATGGCCGGCGTTTGGGATTTCGTCAAGAAGGAGCGCATTGTAGTGAACGGCCTGCTGACGAACAACTACAACATGACATGCCTTCAGTGAGGCATTAACTGGAAGGGAATCGCCACTAGGGCGAAGCTCCACATCGTCGGCAAGGCTCGGTGCCGGGATGTGAAGCCTTGCACTAACCCACCAAAGGCATTTAGGTCGTCTTTGCAGACAATTTCCAGGGCCAAGGACCGGAAGAAGCGTGGCCAAGCGGACCACATGGAGCTCGTGAGCAAGCGGCAGCAACTAAACTTGGATGGCTCGAGCCCCCTCAAGGAGGGCAACGCCTCTGAGTGGCAGGACGCCCAGGCCGGCTCTTCACAGCAGCGCAGCCAGCACAGCTCGGGCAGACCTGAGGCGTTGGAGGAGGGCCTGACTATACCGCAGATGATGAAGCTGAATAAGCTGCAGCTCGCCCTTGCACTATGCAGGGGTTTTATTTCTGCTGGTATCCCTTTCAATGTCCCGAACAATGTTGTGTTTCGTGCTGCATTGACCAGCATCAGCCTAAGAGGGGGGGCCTTGGTCAAGCTCAGCGGGTACAAGCCGCCGGCGCCCACCAGAGCTGAGGACTCGCGACGTCCCCCTTGTTGCCGCCGAGGTGGAAGCGCAGGTTATTACTCGCTTGGAGCTGGCCAACACCACGGGTGGCACCCTGATCACAGACGGGTGGAAGGACTGCTCTGGCCAGTCGCTGGTCATGAATGTGTTTCAGCTGCCAGACTTGGTCTACTTCCCAGGAAGCGACAACGTCACCGGCAAGACCAAGACTGCCGCCCTCCTCGCGGAAAACCTGCAGCCCCACATCGAGAAGATCCCCGCACGCAAGGTGGTGCAGCTGATTACGGACACCGCGAGCGTCATGGAGTTGATGAAGCGCAATATTGAGGAGATGCATCCGAACATCATCATCTCCCAGTGTGCAGCTACGGCTTCGCAAAGCAACCCCCCCACAAGCTGGACCTCCTGCTGGAGGACATCGGCAAGGTGGACCCCATCAGGAACGTGCTGGACCAGGCACAGCAGGTGGTGGTCTACGTGCGGCCCCACGAGAAGGTCAACCATCGTATGATGACTGCCGAGCCAGGAACCCTGGAACTCAAGAACTACGGCGAGACCCGGTTCGCCGCGAGGCAACAATTTGTATATGCTTTATTGAATGCTATTGCTTGAGAAGGGTGTCCATCGCCAATTCAATGTTCATGACAATTTTCCTGTTCTCCATGTTCCGCCAATTTCCAGGCTTGACCCTCATGACCGACGACCGGATTCCCATCCCATTGTCGCTGGTGTCCTCCAACACCCCCGGCAGCACCCGCTCCGAAATCCGATATTTCACGCTCTTGGCTCGGCTTGGCAGCGCCACCCCTTTCGAGGCCTTGAAGTGGCTTCCCGCCCCCTCCATTCCTCCCAGCGCTGCCTTCAAACCTTGCATGAATTTCTCGGCTGCGACCTCCCCCTCCTCGTCCTCTTCGTCGTCCTGATTTTCGGTTTCAGGAGGTGCCCCAACGAATGTCGCCAACCTCGCCCTCATTTCCTTTCCGACAGCCCCCCCACCTGCCGAAACCTTGGCCGCGCCTTTCGGCTTGGCCATTTTTCGTTGCGCAGGTGTCGTTGGCAGCGCCTGATCCTCCTCCTCGTCCGCCGCGAGATCTGCCACAGCTAGCAGTTTTGCCACCAACGTTCCGTTTGGGTCACGTGCGTCCGACACGTCGGCAACATCAACGTGATCAGCCAGCAACTGCACGACAGACTTCAGTTGGCTCGAGCTCTACGAGCTGGCGTCCGTCACCCAGTCCTCGGCACCGAAGACCTGCTCAACTGCCCCCACCGCCTCTGCGGGGCTGATGCACTTGGCGAGCAGAGTGGCGAGCTGCTTCTTTTTGGCGCTGAAGGCGACTGGCGCGTGACTGGCGGCAGCAGCCCGCGGTGTGGGCGTCCCGTCCTTCCCGCGCGCTGCCTGCCCTGCTGTAGCCTTGCGCCCCTTAGGCATTGCTGCTCAGGGCCAAAAATGGCTCCAACAGTACAGGTTCGTCAAACCAGAGGTTCGTTTCCCCTGGCTTGCTGTCGCCGCCCTCGTGAAAAGAAAAGAGGCCGACCTTAGCTAGGTGGGTTTGTTTTTGTCCTTTTTTGCGCGTCATGCGGCCTTGGCCCGGACGGCATTTTTTTGCCACGCAAATGTAGCGTCTGAACAAATGACGCAATGTGGCGTTCTAATTGCCGGCAGCTTACGTAAGGCTGCCGGGGCTATTAGGTCACATATTGCGTGAGAGAAAGAATCTAGATCTAGTTAATCACTACGCCATTAGCCAAGAAACCTAGACAGTGGCATGTTTATATCTCAACGTAGCTCCTGCCACCTGGCCAAGAAAAACTGGCCAAAGCTTTGGCCACGACAGATCCGGATCAGGCCGCACCGGCCTCAAAAGGTATGTCACGTGAACCCAATAACCTAGCTATAGCGGCTACCTTTCCATCTCACTATAAAGAAACTATGTTCAGAGAACCACGATTGTTCTTGCAATAGCAATTAGCTATGAAACAAACATCTGTTTTGATTACTGCCCATGCCGATGATGCCTGAAGAGCAAACCACCTAGACCTGTTTATCTTATTTGATTAGTGCCACACTTGATGCGTGGAGAGCTTATTCATGTAGACCTGTTTACGTTCTTAATTGATGAATGACACGTGTGTGCACTTGGCACATGCATGAAAAGCAAACTATCTAGGCATGATATTGAGTTTAAACATAAGAATATAACCATTGATCTTGACGCAAGACAAGCAACTTTTTCAATTACATTAAACATGGAGCTGGACTTGGACCTAAACCCGTACGTAAAGCTACTTCCTGCAAAATGCTAACCCCAAACATGGAGTTACTAGCTCCATTTGGGTGTGCTCAATCCAATCCATCCATCCATCCATCCATCCATCCATCCATCCATCCATCCATCCATCCATCCATCCATCCATCCGTCCGTCCGTCCGTCCGTCCGTCCGTCCGTCCGTCCGTCCGTCCGTCCGTCCGTCCGTCCGTCCGTCCGTCCGTCCGTCCGTCCGTCCGTCCGTCCGTCCGTCCGTCCGTCCGTCCGTCCGTCCGTCCGTCCGTCCGTCCGTCCGTCCGTCCGTCCGTCCGTCCGTCCGTCCGTCCGTCCGTCCGTCCGTCCGTCCGTCCGTCCGTCCGTCCGTCCGTCCGTCCGTCCGTCCGTCCGTCCGTCCGTCCGTCCGTCCGTCCGTCCGTCCGTCCGTCCGTCCGTCCGTCCGTCCGTCCGTCCGTCCGTCCGTCCGTCCGTCCGTCCGTCCGTCCGTCCGTCCGTCCGTCCGTCCGTCCGTCCGTCCGTCCGTCCGTCCGTCCGTCCATCCATCCATCCATCCATCCATCCAGGCGAGCCTTGTGCACCAGCAACATTCGAGTGCTCGGAGCGGTGGACGCTAGTGTTTCTAGCTTCGCTCGGGTACGTGAGACTCAAGGGGAAATCGACTCGCATGGAGCCCACGGATTGGGAGGAACAGGTTAGGCTGATGGTCCTCCGCATCGCATTCTTGTGCGCTACCATGCTGCCAGATCCCCCAAACCCTCGTGGTGGCATTCGACCACATCGGCTTGCAGATTTTGCCGACGAAAGGCACCACTTTCGCGTTGAGGGGGGCACAGGAGATGCCTTTGGTCGGCCTCGATGACAAGCGCCAGTTGACTGGTGTGCTGGTCGAGGCAATGCCAAGTACGGTGGTGGGTTTTCAGGCCATGTGGCAAGGGAAGCCCAAGGCGTGCCTGCCTGACCGGGAGCTGCGAGAACGTCAAGACGAACATCCGGGGATGCGCTTCACGTACACCTACAGCAAGAATAACTGGGCCAACTGCGAGACCAACATGCGGCTAATGGAGGACATCATCGCGCCCTATTTGCAGGCCGAGAAAGACGCGCTGGGCTTGTTACCAAACCACCCGGCGATCGTCATCCTCTTGGCATTGCCTCGACCAGCACACCAGTCAACTGGCGCTTGTCATCGAGGCCGACCAAAGGCATCTCCTGTGCCCCCCTCAACGCGAAAGTGGTGCCTTTCGTCGGCAAAATCTGCAGGCCGATGTGGTCGAATGCCACCACGAGGGTTTGGGGGATCTGGCAGCATGGTAGCGCACAAGAATGCGATGCGGAGGACCATCAGCCTAACCTGTTCCTCCCAATCCGTGGGCTCCGTGCGAGTCGATTTCCCCTTGAGTCTCACGTACCCGAGCGAAGCTAGAAACACTAGCGTCCACCGCTCCGAGCACTCGAATGTTGCTGGTGCACAAGGCTCGCCTGGATGGATGGATGGATGGATGGATGGATGGATGGATGGATGGACGGACGGACGGACGGACGGACGGACGGACGGACGGACGGACGGACGGACGGATGGATGGATGGATGGATGGATGGATGGATGGATGGATGGATGGATGGATGGATGGATGGATGGATGGATGGATGGATGGATGGATGGATGGATGGATGGATGGATGGATGGATGGATGGATGGATGGATGGATGGATGGATGGATGGATGGATGGATGGATGGATGGATGGATGGATGGATGGATGGATGGATGGATGGATGGATGGATGGCACTTACTTGAGCAATGCCATTTTTTGTGTGGTCAGGGAATCGGCGGTCTTGGTGGTTGGCGGTGCTTCACATCTATTACGGGTGCGAGACTTCCATGCGAGCAAGCAGCGTTACCCTTCTGATAGAAGTAGTGGGCATGTCTCCTCTCCCCCTAAACATTTTATCTGTTGCCACCCTTACAGCTTCCACCCACCATGTTCCCCAACGTTACCCCACAGCTCCTCTCCTGGCGTAGCCGCGCAGCCGTGTGCCCAGTGGTTGCATACAAACGCCACGGTTCCTTTCCTAGCATAGCCGCGCAGCCGTGTGCCGAGTGGTTGCATACAAATGCCACGGTTCCTGTCCTGCCGTAGCCGTGCAGCCGTGTGCCGAGTGGTTGCATACAAATGCCACAAATAATGCCACGCACCATGTTGCCCAGCTTGTCCCCCATGATCTGGATCTCGATGTGGCGAGGGTCCTCGATGAACCTGGCGGTGCCACGTGGCATGCCAAGAGCAAGCACAGCATGGGCACAAACAGAGATCAAGGATCACTGTGCTGCCATCCGCAGACCCATCCTCCAACCATCCAGCTGAATCGAGGCACCAGGGGAGTGGTTGATAGTGATCCAGTATGCACGCACTCCTGTTTCGATTCACGGTGCCAGCGCTCTACGTACGTAAAGCCGCGCATGCTGTACGACACATGGCAGGTTTGCTGCATAGTGCAGCCCCATGCACCGCGGGAAAATCCGGCTGACAGAGTGCCGAATGCCAGGATTAAAGAAACACAACTACTTTTACAATGACATCCAAATATGCATGGAATGGAAGAGAAGATTCAGGGTTCAACAGCAGTTCGCCAGTGAAAAAAATGCAGGATACTCCCATCCTGCGACTCTCTTTCCACCTCTTATTTACTCCCCCTGTTATATATAGGATACTCCCATCCTGCGACTCTCTTTCCACCTCTTACTTATTCCCCCTGTTATATATTATATTCCTCACAGCAAAGACAGGCAAAGCCCTCATCATTCCATATCTACTCTGCATGGCCATGGCTGCCATTGTAGGTAGAAACTATCGCTCAGCCCCGCAACAGAAACCAAGGTGACGTTAATCACACTGGTGTAATTGAATAGAAACTATTGCCCGGCATTACAATGGCAACTAAGGCGATTGATCACACTAGTGTGATCGAATAGAAACTATTGCCCGGCATTACAATGGCAACCATAGGCGATTGATCACGCTAGTGTGATCGAATAGAAACTATTGCCCGGCATTACAATGGCAACTATAGGCGATTGATCACACTAGTGTGATCGAATAGAAACTATTGCCTGGCATTACAATGGCAACTATAGGCGATTGATCACACTAATGTGATCGAATAGAAACTACAGCCCGGCATTACAATGGCAACCATAATGTGGTTGCCCCCCACGCCCCTTGCCCCTCGTGGTATCACCCACCCACCTCTCCGCACACAGAACGCGGCTAGCATGGCCCCACCCACCTCTCCACACACAGAACACTGCGAGCATGGCCCCACTCACCTCTCCACACACAGAACGCTGCGACGAGCATGACTGCACCCACCTCTCCACAAACATGCGGTTGTCGCCAAAGCTGCTCATGGCCTCCTGCGACGATAGTCGGAACCCTTCCCGCGTCTCGGCCACATTCCTGATCCCGGCCATCCGAGGCCCCATGCGGCAAACGCAGGCACAGGAACACTTAAGCTGGAGAGAACCACAAGCACGAGCATGAAGGCTGATGGCGCGAGCCAGGGTGCGCCACGCCACCGAGGCACGGCAGGCAGGAGGTTTAGCGAATGAATGTATGTGAACTTAGGGCGGACAGAGTAAATATAAAATATAATAGCTGAACGGCTAGGCGATGTCAAGTCTGTGCGCCACCCAGCACTATTTAGTGATGGTGGTGTGGGGGGTGGCACATGTGCACACAAAAAGTCGCAAGCAAAGGCATTCTTCCACGCAGGGCAGTTGCAAACATGGTACTTTCGGCATACCCATTGGCTAAATATGCCATGCGCAGGCACGCATGCCAGTTAAGTGTACAGAGTTACTTCCCAGGGGTCTAACCATGATGCTGTACAGGGAGGGCAAGCACACATTGTAAGCTTCCTATAAGGACAATCAAATAGGATACTCTTTACTGACAGCTCCTTAATGCTGTTGCGCAGCGGCTTGGTTGAGTTCACTTGGTTACAGAGGGCCAGATGACCGCGTCGTTCTCACCAATGTTCTCAGTTCCACGCACACTTGCGCTCATTTCAGCGCAGTTGTCTTTGCGCTATTGGGTTGATCGCGGTTGGAACTTCCCGTACATCAGCGATGGCACAAGCAACACCACAGATAAGAGGGACTATGGCCCTCATGCAGATAGCTAACTAGCTATCCCTTGTAAGAAAGACGGCGAGCATAGTTACCCCAGCTAAATGCAAGCAAAGTGTGCCTGAGCTTTGAGGCAAGCAAAATCTGTTTAAGGGACAAGTGCAAGTAAAGTGTACCACGGATGAACGGCAAGCTAACGGGCCATAAGGCAAATGGAAGTAAGGCGTACCTGGCCACTCGCATCCCCTTCCCTCCTCCTCCGGCGCTGGCTTTGAGCATTACTGGGAAGCCAACCCGCTTGGCTGCACGCATGGGGCGTGCCATGTGTGGCCGCAAGCGTGAGCGAGAGGGAATGGTTGCTTTCAGAAAGGGAGGACACTACCATGTGACGGCTTTCGCAGTCCAGGGATGGCCCCGGTTTACTCAGCATTGCAAACTGCACAAGGCGCCTCATGGGACTTGAACGATCGGCAAACAACAAAAGGCGGGACAACAGCTAATGGACGATGACTAAACCAGGTGTCCATCCACCCATCTATTGGCAGCATGCCAAGTGTCCACAAAAACATCTAGCGGCAACACGCCAGGTGTCCACCCACCAATCTCCACAGCGTGGCCCTCATCCCGCACGACGTCCATCACGCCCGGGATGGTGCTCACGCCCGCCGCGACCGCAATGTTCTTGCTTTGAATCTGACAGGAAACAAAGGGGATCAGGGGTGCCGGCTGATAGCATTAGAACAGACAAATATTTTGTGTTTGTTTGCTTGTTTGTTTGTTTGTTTGTTTGTTTGCTTGTTTTCTATGGATTGGAAGAAAGCCTTGGTGCACCGAGGGTAGGAAGGCGCCCACAATTGGCACGTTGAGCTACAGCCCCAGACAGCCCACCTTGTACCCTATGGCAATAGCACATTACTAGGCAACAGGAATCACCACACGGAAGTGCGCAGGTTATGGGGCAGCCCAAAGTGTCTCCCATGCTAGTAATAGATAAAACGCAGTGAATCCCTACTTTGTCGCCCATGGCAGGGATGAGCAGGTGGGCAATGGCCACCCCACCCAATGTTCTCGTGATACTATAACTTTCAACACAGTGACCAAGCAATGGTACTCACCTTGTCCCCCATGGCGGCGATGGCAGATGCTGGGGGGCCCACGAACGTGATGCCTTCCGCCTCCAGCCGTTGCACAAACGCCGCGTTCTCCGACAAAAAGCCATAGCCAGGGTGCACCTGGGGAGGCAGGCCAGGTTGGAAGCATACACTTACAGGGTGTCATCCCTGTTCACTTGACCGCAAGCTTGGCTAGTTCATTATGAGTGTGTGCGTGGCAGTTAGGGTAGTCATGCGCCACCCATGCGTAGGGCAAGCATGCGTCAGGACTAGGGATATCACGGAGCTGCACTGTTATATGCTTCTAGTTTTGGGGAGTACAAATGACAAGTCCTTGTGGTACTAGGCTTAGGGTTTAGAAGTCATCTGATGAAGCAACTCCTCTCTTAACTCTATACATGACAAGTCCTTGTGGCACCAGATGGAACAAGGCGGTGTGTGGGATCTGCTGCGTTGCGATGGTGGCAGATGGAACAAGGCGGTGTGTGGGATCTATTGTATTGCACTCCACCGATCCAAATTCCTTCTTGCAATGCAGCTCGTCCCCTCCCGCCCGTGCTTTTGGATGGCAGTTCCCTTCACTGCCGGCCCACCACACCACACGCACGCCGACCTGCTAGACAAATGCCCCGAGCCTTTCTCTGTGCGCCCCCCTTGCCGTGTTTGCTTAGCACTAGCACAGAGCTGCAATACCATCAACCCACCCGCGCACGCCAAGGCGGACCACGCCAGAGAGTGGTTGCCGTGTGCCAGTGATACATGCGCACTCTCCAACCGATGCTGGCAGCCGTGGTGGTCCAGCGGTATAAATAACCTGAGTAAGTGTCTCTAAAGGTATGTATAGCCTCAATAACGATTCTCTGAACACGAGAATAGGATCCTAGATATATTATATGCATCTCATTCCGAATGGCTCTCACCGCTTCCGCGCCCACCGCCTTCACCGCCCCGATGATCTTGTCAACGTTCAGGTAGCTCTCACGCACGCTGGGGGGTCCCTGCAGGTCAATCAAGCGGGAAAGTCATCACACAAGAGACCGTCCACAACGTGAGTATTTCCTGGTCAAAACATGAAAAGGGACTGCAAGATGACAAGGCAAAATAGATGGTGAACAACGGGGCATGGAGCGTAAGCCATGCGTGCGGGCGCAGTCGTCAAAAGCAATTAGGGATGCGTGCATGCGCTGTGGCAAGGCGCAATGCCCACGGCAGCAGCTTTCAAAACCGTTTTCTACACACTTGCATTAGCGCATTCTAAAATGTGTAACTCCTGCGCTTTCCTCCCTCATGTGTGCAAGCTTTAAATGGACGTGCAAAATCGTGCTCCCCCCCCATGCAAGGTTGCAACCCATCTATTAGGAATAGCCCACACCGGTGACACCATACACAATACCAGAGAAGCAATCGAACTCACCAAACAAGGCCAGCAAAGGACCTCGGCAGAACCCTGAGACCACACTACGCCACACCATACAGCACAAGCTGAACTCCCGCCCACAAGGCCGCGATACGCCGGAAAGCGCCGCACCCCGGCGGCGCACCTACTTTCATGTGCACCTGTTCTAACCCCTTTGACCTACCAAGCACAGTGCCTAGTCGGCAGTCGGCACACATAGCGCATTTTTTAGGGTTTTGGGCTTCAAACCCACCAGGCGCAGTACCTACACGGCACGCACTGCGCGTTTTTGTTTTTGGCTTCAAACCCACCAGGCACACGGCCTCGTCCGCCAGCATAACGTGCTTCGCGTTCACGTCGGCCTCACTGTAGACGGCCGTCGTGCGGATCCCCATACGTTTGGCAGTGCGGAGAATACGACATGCGATCTCCCCGCGGTTGGCCACCAGCAGCTTGGACAGCAGGGGGGCGGGCTGTCAGCATGCGACCACCAGCGACCACCAGCAGTTTGGTAAAAAGCGGGGCCAGGAAGGCGGGATAATAAGGGAGACAGCAGGGGGGGGGGCGGTTGTGAGCATGTGACCAACAGCCATGGGGAGAATGCTGGGCCCCGAAAGGGTGTGAGAGACGGGGCAAGGCTGAAGGCTGCAAGCATGTAGCCATCAGCCGCAAGGACGAAAGGCGGGGGGAATGGGGAGGCAGCTGCAAGGACATGACCACGAGATATCTTCGGGGGGTAGTAAGCGGGGCAGTGAGGGGGACATGTAAGGGGGCGGGGGGGGGGGCGTGACATTGTAGCCACGAGAAATTTGGCCATCCGGGGGGAGCAGGGGGAGGGGAGCAGCTATGGGCACGTGGCAAATGCCACTATGACATGCAATCTCTATTGAGCTATGGGGTGGGGCATGCTTGCAGTCATGGCATGATGGACAAGCAAACGCCTAAGACGTAATGGCCAAACACCCAACGATGGATGGTAGCTAGTCGCCACAGAAAGCCTTGTAGCTGCTATAGAAGACACATGTTTGCCACTGTGCCTGGTGCTTGGCGACCCGCCACCTGGATACGGTGGACACGGGCGAGGTTGCTGTACCAGAGACACGGGGGCCACTGTGCCTGGTGCTTGGCGACCCACAACCTGGATACGGTGGACACGGGCGAGGTTACTGTACCAGAGACACGGGGGCCACTGTGCCTGGTGCTTGGCGACCCGCCACCTGGATACGGTGGACACGGGCGAGCGTGCCTGAGCTGGCTGAGCATGACCGGTGGTCGCATAAAGTGTTAAACCTGTCTGCTGCCACATATGCCCTCTACCTGTGGCCAAGCCCCGTGCCCCCCCCCCCCCCCCTTTCCCCCAATTGCAGCCTATCCACTCTGTCATCACAAAGTGATCACTTCATCACCAAGCCATTGAGTTCAGACCGCCAGCCATGTCGATGCCCTTGCAGCTAACCAGCTACAGAAAATGTCAGCTAGGCTTGCTGCCGGTGTAGTATGGCGTATCGCTCTGTGCCACGCTGACAATCCGCACACAGTGATGCCTAACACGGGTGTCCACCGTGTAATGCCTACTAATACTGCAACAAAACCTCTTCGAAGCTAGTGGCGCTAACATGAACGCACATGCAAAGTCTCCATGATCCTTGGTGGCACACGTAGCAATTGCGAGCAAATTCTGTCACCGTCTCAGACACCCGGTTTGACCGAAGGGGTTTTGCTTGTGTTAGTGCGAAGCTTGCTGTGCACGGCCTGGTCAATTTCGAGTCCCCGAGTAAAGCTGCAACAACGCTTTACCAGCACTAAGCAAGCTAAAGAAGACAAGTAATAAGTTACCTTCCCAAACAAACTCATAAAGAACACGCAGTGCCCGGACGCAAACAGAGCCTTCAAACTAGGTAAAGCTAATGAACACAGCTGCTCGTTCTTGACGCCAATATTTTAAGCGCTAGGCTAATTCGCAACCTCACGGCCCATGGCCCCTGGAAAACGTTAAAAAGACCCAGCGGTGTCAAAATTCGGGAAAGCTTCCAGTGTCACCGTGGTGAAATTTGTTAATATCATTTCCAGCTATTTATTGTGCGAGCTTTGTGCTCACCTGAGAACTCACATGATCCGACGACGCCGTGTAGGCTCTGCAAAACTGTAATTTCCCTGATCCAGCGGAAATCGAGGTACACAAATAGGAAATGGGAAGCTTGATTTTTTTCCATCTCCGATATTGAGCCATTTTTTGCACGATTGCGCCCCTGGTTTATAAAATGTGGAGGATATGCAGGTGCTCAAGGGAAGGCAACGGTCAAGGGATACTCATTGCAAATGCTAGTTTCAAAAGAACCAGAAGATGATATCGTTCTCCTATACACTGCGTGGATGCGGCAATAGGGCAGGTCAAAATTCTAACGCAAATTGTTGCAGCTGTGGACGTCGGAAAATCCTTACTTTCGCAGCCGGGTTTGTTTTTGCAGGAAGCTGACTCACCATGTCTCGTGCGTCGCGCGCATCCCCAGCTTCAGTTGTTTGCCGTAGCACTGGCCAGGCCCGGGACAGTCTGGACTTGCCACGTGGAAAATGGGATGGTTTCCCGCGTGTCTGGTGCATTACACTCACTACTCACTCCTGGTGCAGCGCGCAGAATGGCCGGAAACGTACCTAGGCTGTGTGCGAAAGTGTGAGTAATACCCGCAGCCATAGCCTGGTGTTTTATAGCACGTCGTCTAGAAGTCGACAGCCCAGGTTGGTGCCTGGTAGGAAAGTGTCATCAGGTAGCTTCTACAGCTTACGCTGGATGTAATGCAAGAAGGCTGATCAGTCGGCTTGGCCTCGCGCATAAGGCAAATAAGTGCGATATTCTTGGAGTGTGTCGCTAGCCCGTTCGCCTTTTCGTTATGTCGGGAAGTCGGGCCGCGAGGAATGCCTGCCGACAGGTTTTCCGACGAGCGGCGGCCGAGCTGTTTTCGACGCCAGGCTTGCGCAGAAACGCTTCCACAGCATCCGTGGAAGGTGTCACATCTCGATTAAGGGGTCAGTCGTTGAAGACGGAAAATGCACATTTTTCCGGGTAAGCTGCTTGTTTCAGCCTCAAATCAACCCCCTTCCGCTAGTCGCATGCCTTTCTTGCCCTCTCCTTCCCCCTCCTACCAAACCCCGTCTTGCTCCTCTCCCTGATCATGTGTGCACCTCATCCTAGTGCGTCGATGCTGCATTGCCTCTTAAAACGAACCCGTCACATCCTTACACTATGCGCAACTCATGGTGGTCACGTGTTGATATATTGCGCAGGTCAAGGCACCGGGACATGCTACGAAGCTGTGCTGCGATAATACGGCCCTTCGTGTGCAACTCCCTGCTGCCTCAGACCGCGGGTGGGGTCTGGCCCCCCACACTATACAGCTGGGGCGGTGCGTTTTCAAATTTTTTGCCACCAGACTTAGTGCATTGGAGTACAGTGACTTCTTTGCTGGCTCTGTCTTATAGCTCGACAACGCTACTAGATAGCATTCGCATGGTGTTCGTTAGAACGCTAGTACACGGCATTCGGAGGTGTTTACTCTGGGCTCGACTTACCATCCTGGTCATAAGTAGCTCGGCGACGGCCCAAATTACGACAATGATGGCATTGGTGGCTCTGCACTCATGGCACGAGCACCACGGTGGCAATCTGCACGTGTGCAGGACATAGCACTCTTTTAGAAATGGACTTGTGAAAACGCATGAGTAAACCACATGTTTACAGAACCTTGACGGCTCTTCCTGTCAGCTTGTGAATGGGTTATGAATATCAAACCGACGACCAGCGCAGGCCAGAATTGTCTGGGTAGCACGTATGGCAATAGATGTGTCTTTGTTGCACAGTGTGCCCGCTAGCCTTATCTGTGCTGGTTGTTTCATGCATTCATGCACCCATTCTCTCTTGCTTTCTTTCGTTGCCCTTGGGGTATCATGATGTGTACAAGGAGATCAAACTGTTATCCGTCTGTTTCTAGCTTTGCATGTCCCAGCTGTCGCAGTGTGTATCTGAACACATGTGTCGTGATACGTGCTCGCCTGCGTGGTTCGCCCTATGTGCCCGCGTGTGGCCCACACACGTGTTGCTGTATATCGAACAAACCTACCTCAGAAGATGGCGATGGGACGTGAGGCGCACTGTTTGTGGGATACTAGTTTTACTATCTGAGGAATATGGCGAGCATGTTGGAGGCAAGTTGGGTGCTATCTCTCTACCCGGGTTTCCGGCAAACATCTGAACCATGAACGCCACCTGTCATCTGCACATGCCTGCCTGGTCCATCCTCCTCCGTATGCTGGACACCTTGGCGCTGAATCATGCCATCTTCGATAATCGACCTCGTCGTCAATTTGGTCCATCGCCATCAGAAGATGATGACGGGACATGAGACACACGTCGCAAGCGGAGCGGAGAGCCGAGATGCTGGGTGCATATCTAGAGAGAGTAGGGCGGGCAGAGCACAGCTGGGGGGCAGAGAGCACGGGGCATGCATGCCAGGGGGGCAGGGGGGAGGCTCGTGCCTGCTGCAACCCCTGCCTGCACAATACTGATCATCAGAAGACACCCTGTGGGCATCCCCATAAGAATGAGCTGCATGGCATACTGGGCATACCAAAGCTGGGACTGAGGCACCAGGCACTCTGCTTCAACATTTCGGAGTCTAACCACGGTAGAGGTGGTTGCCTGGTACAGCTATACCTGCATTACTGGTCGTGGGCACAGCACGTGGGCGCGTGACCGTGGGCATGGATCGGCCGGGCAAAGCTGCTTCCCTTGTGGGAAGGGGGGGGAGCCATACGTAGGGTACCCGGTGGCAACCTCCCATGCACAATGGCAACCTAGCCTATTCTGCTACCTAGATGTTCATGGGTAGCGCCTGGATCTGTTCCAGGGTCAAGCCTGGCTAGCTTTAGAGGGGGTGTTGGAGCTGGACATGCACTCATGGGATACCACCACCAGGGAGACATGAGAGGAGATATTCCCACTCGGCCAGCAAAGGACCAGGCAGCCTGCAAACCCAGGAATGGGCAGATTGTTTAGGCAATGCCGCACTCTGTCTCTTTTAGTTTTGAGAAGGGACAACTTCTACGATGTGTCACGCGGGGGAATATCGGCATGCCACAGCTAGTGAGCATCGGTTGCCTTAATTAATTAATTAGGAACATAACTCCGTTGGGAGTATATGTAGCACATAGCCCTTGAGAAGGGGCATATGGCCTATGATACATTCTAAGCTACTTCCTGCAAGGGTTGGGAATGTAAGCGACACTTGCTCTAGGTGCACCAGGGCACCTGCACCCTCATGATGTTCACACTATGCCCAGCTAAGGGGGAGTATGTCATGTGGGGGAAGATCATCATGGCTATACAAGAGCTAGGGCATGGCATCTCAGCAGAGAGCGGCTCTCTGCATGGGCACAGCATAACTAAATAAAGCTAGGCATCATCTGGGGTGTGGCACATCATAGGCGCACATGTACATGGCTAAATAATACTCGTGAATCAGCTGGTATAGAGCCTGTAGGAGGCTTAGATGTACATGGCCACGGTCTATCTATTCTACACTACTGCTGCTGTATTCCCCTAAGCTGGGGCGTCTGGAGTCGTTGGGGCCGAGGGGGTCGCATGCCAGGGCTTGTGGCCGACGTAGATCGGTTGCCTTATGGAGACAAACTATCATGCTTGTTTGTGGGATTGCACTGGCTATCAATGAGACAACCAAGTGAACCAACTGTTCAAGATGAGATGACCACTGGGTGTATACAGCCCAGAGGATATGTGCGCATACGGGTTAATTAATTAATTAATACTACTAAGAACATAACTCTGTTGGGAGCTTATGTAACACATCAGTAGCCCTGAGACAGGCTGAGAGGGGGCATATGGCTGAGATGGGGCGCTGGTTGTCTCTTTGATATGGTTTGTGATCCATTCTGAGCTACAATCTGCAGGTGGGGGATGTAAACCACCACCTACTCTGGGTGCACACAGTGCACCTGCACCACCATGATGCACATCATGTACTGTACCTAAAAGGCCTGGCCTGGGGTGGAAGATTATTATGATGGCTCTAGAGACAATGGCTAGGGCAGGACATCTCGTGAAGCAGAGAGCAACTCTCTGCATGGGCAAAGCATGACTAAATATTGCTACGGCATCATTTGGTGTGGAGCCCGTCATCTAGGCATACACACACATGCATAGTTGTCTGATCACTTAATGTACATGGCTAACGTTGCCACCGCCTCCACCATCGCGGCATAACTCTAGCAACAAACGCTCGACCTCCGCGAGGAGGCCGCCGACCTCACCAAGCGCAGCCACAATGTCATCGCCAAGCACTTCGACCAGCCGGCAGGTGAGGACTCGGAGTCTCTCGCAATAGCGTTTAAGCGCGACATTCTTACCCCCATGCAACTCACAAGTTGGTGAGCTGCGGATGTCGGCTGTCCGCCTTCTCCGCGCGCGGGGTAAGGCTGGCCCGGCTCGGACCCTGCTCCTAACCTCTAAGTACATGGCGGATAAGCTAGCGCTGTTGTTTCTTAAATGCCGCAAGAAGCTCTCGGGGACTTCCTACACACACTGGACGACGACTTGACCATGCAGCGGCGACGGGAGCTATGGCCGACCTACCTCCAGCTCCGGCAGACCGCAGGGGGGAAGCCGGTATACTCAGGAGGGGGGCGGTCATCCACGTCAACCACAAGCCCTGGCAGGCGCCCCCTGCCGCCGGCCCCAGCAACCCCGGCCAGTCTAGGGAATATAGCAGTAGTGTAGATTTCACACTTAGCTTAGCAAGTGGCCGGCCCATGCCTATGCGATTGCGCACCTATAATTGGACATCCTGGCCCACGGACGATGCATTTGAGAATTTAGCCATTAGCCCTGCCTATGCAGAGAGCTACTCGCTGCTGAGACACCATGCCCAAGTCATTGTTTAGCCACGATGATCTTCCACCCTATGTCCGCACCTTAGCTGCTGGAATACGTAGTGGTGCAGGTGCACTTTGTGCACCCAGAACAGGTGTAGTTTACACCAGTACCCTTGCAGGAAGTAGCCCAGAATGCATTAAAAGCGGCCCCTTCTCAGGGATATATATGTTATAATAATATAATTACTTACAGCAGAGTGAAATCACTCAAACCAAAGCAAACGCCCAGCTATAAACCTCTATACAGAGCCATGTCAAATCTCTATACGGGATATATATGTGCCTCCCCATGAGCCCTTTGTTCACGCTGGTTCCGGCCCTTTACGCCATCGCTCTCCGCCACCAGCTCTTTGCCCCGCAACCTCTCATCACGGCGGGTGCGTCCTGCGGCAGCTGCGGGCTTGCTCTGGATACTACTGGGACGCACTACATCGCGTCGTGCATGGGTGACCAGCAGAACCAGAACTGGTTCCTCTATCTCCATACCGCTCTCCTCCGGGTGGTGTGTGCCATGGTTCGGTCGGTCTTTCCCCACTCCACCATCAAGTGCGAGGACGCGGATGGGGCCGCCCTCTACTCACCCAACCACCGCCCCGACATTACCGTGCTTGACTACGACGGGCAGGGTTGCCACCTGCTCATCGATGTCTCCGTGGCTCGGCCGCTTTCCGGTCGCCACATCCTCCGGGCGGCTGTGGATGCCGGCGCTGCTGCCACTGTGGCTGAGCGCGACAAGTTTGCCTCCTACGGCAATGTGGGGCCCCACCGGGTCATCCCCTTTGTCCTTGAGGAGTTCGGGGCCATGGGCCCCAAGACAGCGGAGTTTTTCCACGAGTGCTGCCAGCGCCGTGAAGACCGCCTCGACCTCGAGGGTCAGACCGCCCCGCGGTCGGCCCGCACGTGGTCCTCGTATTGGCGGCAGCGCCTGTCACTCGCCCTCACTCGCACCGTGGCTGATGTGTTATTCCGCCGCACCCGGGCCGACTTTGTCGCGACCCATGCGGTCTAGATCCCTTCCAGGCCTGCATGGTGGGCCGGCAGCGCTGTTGCTGCGTGTAGTTTTGTGATGTCTAGTTAGTTGTACCTTGTGCCGCTGGCGTGATCCTTGGATGTCTGTGTCAGATTACTATTAATTTCTTCAGGGTTATTCTCCCAGTTATCGGGTTTTTCCTTATGTTGCATGCCTATCTCACCTCCGTAATCTATCATTCTCAATGAATATATATGTGCTACATGTACTCCCAACGAAGATATGTTCCAATTTAATTTAATTTAATTTAATGGCTAACTACTGCTATTGCATCAGGTAGGGGTCTTGCCTAGCATGCTTCCCACACTTACAAACACGCAGCTTCCCCACTGGTGGGGGGACATTGTCCTATACAGGGGTCACACGCAGTATCGCAACAAGAATCGCAACTCAAAAAAAAAATTTTTATCATCCACTTCGATTAAGGGCAGGTATGGGCACACCATGGCACCTTCACTTTTCAAAAGTGATGTTTGGATGAAAAATGGGAGCGTGCTCGAGTATCGCAACACCTAGTTCCGCAACTGAAAACCCACCAATTCTAGAGTTCCGCAATGCAACAGAATCGCAACAAACCTGGCAAGTATACCAAAAGTACGCCGTACACGTGCGCCGGAAGGAATAAATTGTCGCCAGTCGGCGTGCAGGATCCGATATGTACTTGCAATAGTTACCGCCGTTGACGATTGATTGGCCGCGCGGTGTTCAGTTCAGTTCAGTGGGATTCATCGCGCAGAAGTCAGTGCAATAATGAACAAAAACATAAGTGTGCCGCCTCTTCATTGAATAATCAACGACCTATAATTAGTCTACAACCACTAACTTTTCGTTATCAAACAGTTCCCTAATCATCACGCGCGTCATCGTCTCGTCATTGCGCGTCATTACCCCGTCATTGTCCCGCCGACATTACACAGCTATGGTCTTGAGGTATAGTCGGCGCCGTGGCATGTTAAACAAACTGCGTTGTTTCATTCACAGTGTGGTTTCATTATGTCGCTCTTTCGAACGGGGATGCATTAGGCAACAATACTGGACAGATTCTGAAAGAGGGTGTGTTTGTGAAGTGGGGATGGCAGCGGCCCAGCATTTGCTGGCCGTGCGGGTGCAACTTTGAGGCGACTACATATATCGCCCTGAACCGTCTTTGTTAAAGCGGTGAGACAGTCCAGTGTTACAGTCCGGCCGCAGGCCGGGCAAGGGAAATGCTGTGTTCACCCTGATGCTGCGGGCCGAGGATGGGTGGCTGCATGGAAACGTGAATGCTTGCATCGAATGGATGGCGGTGTCTGCATGCATGGATTGCACGTGAATGTTCGCAGGATGGGTGGTAATTGCATGGATGCTCGCAGGATGGGTGCTAATTACACGAATCGATATTGCATTAATGCTTGCAGGGATGGATGGTGTTTGCATGCGTGGATACGTGAATGCTTGCAGGGATGGATGGTGTTTGCATGCATGGATACGTGAATGCTTGCAGGGATGGGTGGTGTTTGCATGCATGGATACGTAAATGCTTGCAGGGATGGATGGTGTTTGCATGCATGAATGTGTGAATGCTTGCATGGGTGGATGGTGTTTGCATGCATGGATGGGTGGTGTTTGCATGCATGGATACCTGAAAGCTTGGGGTGGATGGTGTTTGCATGCATGGATACGTGAATGCTTGCATGGGTGGATGGTGTTTGCATGCATGGATGCGTGAATGCTTGCACGGATGGGTGGTGTTTGCATGCATGGATACGTGAATGCTTGCCTGGGTGGATGGTGTTTGCATGCATGGATACGTGAATGCTTGCACGGATGGGTGGTGTTTGCATGCATGGATACGTGAATGCTAGCATGGATGGATGGTGTTTGCATGCATGAATGTGTGAATGCTTGGGGTGGATGGTGTTTGCATGCATGGATACGTGAATGCTTGCGTGGATGGATGGTGTTTGCATGCATGGATGCGTGAATGCTTGCAGGGATGGAAGTGATTGCATGCATGGATACGCGAATGCATGCATGAATGCGACCGAGGACAGTGTAAGCACCTTTTAGGGATTAATATAGTGGTGAATATGGGCAGGCCCCCTGACCCATGTGAGTTATACATGTATTCAAGGAGACAACGATTCCAGTCCATGGCAGGATATATAAAGGATACCAACCCCAAGTCGGTGGGGGTATGCATGTGACCCAATTCAGTACAAGTGTAATAACAGTGATTCGGGCCGTGGTGTCAGCAACCCTGTCACTCAAGGTTACATTATAGATACTCATTCCATCTCCGCCTCCACATCATTGAGGATGTAATATACGCGACAACTATTAATGTTCGCATGGCGGTCACGCGACGCCTGATCAACGCGTAGCGTCTGCGTGTCGTAATTTAATTTTTTAATATTAATGCACAGTCACCATTTTACCGCGTGCTGGCCTGCACTTAGCCCTTGGATGACCAGTGTGTAACTCTACCCCTAATTATGGCTGGTTGCACCTTGCATGATAATGTCCAGAAACCAGCCTGATAACAATCTAGTGTCCATACTGGGACCAAAGCACACGCATATAGGGAGTTACTTCGGGGTCATGTCATTAGTCATGTTGCAATGTCCTATATGTCCTATGGGTGCTAAATACAGCACTAATCTCAGGGGGGTGCACGGGTGCGATAAAAAAGACACTTACAATGCAATGTTAAGTGATAATGCAATATTGGACGTCTTCACAAACCAAGGCCCAAATGCACACGTAGCAAGGGGGTGCAAGGGGCGGTGTTACCCATGCATCCAGAACATGAGAAATGACCTCCATTTGCATGCCTAGGATGAAAATATACAAACACTGCATCGAACTTCTTTTCTACGTCAGCAAGGCACTGGGGCTTCCATAGATGTTGCACGGACTGCACAACTGCACAGGCGTCCTTTACTAGCAAAGCCAAAAGGCTGACAAAAAACTGGCCATGATACCATCTTTCCTGAAGAATTTAGGCAATAGAAACCATCGTGCTACCATCTACAACTCCTTTAGATGTTAAATCAATCGTCATTCTAGAAAATTAGGTACAGACGCAGCTAATCATGAACAAAACTGATGAAAATCTTACGACGACGGTTGTACAAAACCACAACCACAAACTAGTACACAGGAGTAGTAAGTTAGCGAACTTAACACCACAAACCTTCAACAACGTGTCCGAGATTACTTACCGAATGATATAACGACTTTACCTTGTTGACGGTATCCGCAGGTACACTAAACTGCGCCATGCCGAAACCGCAAAAAGAAGGCTAGCGGAAAGCTAGCAATCTCATGACAGAAAGGCAATCTCATCACGGCGTCGAGACTTTCCTGGCCCTGAACGATGATGAAATACGCGAAATACATCATACGAAAACTACTGGTTGCGAAAATTTCAATGATACAGAAGCTAATAACAAGTGCTGCCTTTCATCGTCACCCCCGTGATGATTAACGCGTGTAGACGCAGTAAAAAGTAAAAACCAGCCCGAGATAATGTGCGCATCATTAGATGTTGCGCGACTGCGGCTATAGCATTTTTCTGACGCCGCTCATTTCAGTTCGGTTGATTCTTCGCGCCGGTCAGCCAAGGAGTGACATACTTCACGTCGGGGTGTATCTTTAGTTGCGATACCACGCGTTTGCCGTTTCGCAACTTTTCGTCCAAATCGGTCCTCGCAAGAATCGCAACAAAAGTGTTTTTTGGTCCTCCTGGAAAGTTGCGTAGTTGCGATTCTTGTTGCGATACTGCGTGTGACCCCTGTATAACCTGAGCGCCCACTTGGCCTTCATGTCCATCACCTTTTTCCAAATCACGCGGAAAGGCCTAGGCCCCCCAGGTCACTCGACTAAGGCTGCTCCTTGAAATTAATTAATTAATTAAAATCGTGCTCCCAGGGGAGTCACAGAGCACCGGAGTGCCCTGTATGTGCACAACAGGAAGAAAGGGCAGAGATAGATATAGACCCCCTCTAGCTTTCTCCTTCATGCCGGCAGAGGCATGCATGCCACAGTGCTCAGCAATCTGACACGATAGACGATCCGGCAAGTTCTGTGGGTGCCATGAAGACCCGCGTGAGCGCATATCATAACAAGGAGCGTGGGCGAGTAATCTCAAGGAGACAACCAGCGCAGGCCAGAAATCGGGAGAATCCGGACCATGGCTGGGCTCGAGCCTGCCGAATCTGATCATACATAACCAGGACGTAGCATACATATGGCTGTACAAGGCCGGCCTAAGTTAAGGCTAAGGCTGGTTGTGTACCGTGCGTTAGCAGTGCACGTGCCACGTGCACGTGCGCCGGACTAGGTATGGTGGCTAGGCTAGGCAAACATTCTAGGCATGGCTGCCATGGCAGCAGTGACTACCAATTAATGATTACAAGCTAGGGGCTATTCTAGACCGCGGCAGGGGGCGTCCACATCTTGTGGTTGATCATCAGGTCCCCGCCCCTCGATCTGGACAGTACGTACACCTGGTTGGGCTTCTGGGGGTCCTGCTAATCGTGGCGGAGGTATTCAGGCCGCAGGTCGCGTCGCTGCTGCGCTGCTGCTGAGGGGGGGTCAGGTCGTCGCCCTTCTTGAAAGTGCTCCTTGAAAGTGCGGGCCTTGTGGCGTCTACTATAGCATTGCTGGGCCCGTCCCACTGCGGGCATGCGTGAGGAGGTGCCCGCTGCATGCCAGGCTGAGTGCTCAGGCCGCAGCCCTGCGGATCGAGATCGAGGGGCCACGACGTACATATATATATTTAAAAAATACATAAGTACTTACATCTGAGAGTGAAGGCACCCACTTAAAAATAAACAAAGCCAACGCTAACAAGAGATACCACGACAAAACATCAGGTAATGTTACAGCCGGCATGGGACACTCGATCGATCGACACGTACTGACCGCGAAATGAATTGAAATGCCTTTGCGCATGACACGCAAGTACTTACTTACTTACTACTTACTTTTGACCGCGAAATGAAGTAAAACAGCCTAATAACTGTGCTGCACAGCAAATTCAGCCCGCGTGCGGCGGAGCAGTTGATATCAGCCATAGTCTGGGTAAGCGCTACCAACAGCTAGGCGTTGGCGCCATGCAATACGAATCATGTCCAGGTCCGCGCTACTAGCTAGCTGACCAATGGGCCCGCTGGCCCTCCAGGTCATGGCGGTCCTCCCGGCCGAGCCGGCAGCACTTCTTAAGAAGCGCCGGCGGTCAGGACTCAGGGTCCCCATCCATGCATGGCCCGGCCCGAACTCCTGCATGCAAGACAAAGGAGGCTCCTCCGACATACATATTAGGTTCCTCCCGTTAGGAGTTTCCATTGGTCTTATCGTAGTATAGAGCTTTGACATGGCTCTGTATATAGGTTTATAGCTGGGCGTTTGCTTTGGTTTGAGTGATTTCACTCTGCTGTAAGTAATTATATTTTTAATACATATATGTTAGGCTCGAAACACACGCCCTGATCAAGCAAGCTGTTTCCGGCCCCACCGTCTAGATCATCTAGTCGCTCTACACGTAAGCCAGCCATAATTTCAATGCACAAGGCTCGTACACATTTCCATCTCCATTCATAGTCATCATCCTGTTATAACGCCACTCGAAAACGCGGACAAGACAACGGCAGGCTCGAGCTACCATGGTCCGGATTCTCCCGATCTCTGGCCTGCCGCACTGGTTGTCTCCTTGATATATGTCAAGGAGGAGACAACCACTGAGCGCAGGCCTCAAAATCTAGAGAATCCGGACCATGGTAGCTCGAGCCTGCCGTTATCGGTTCCACGTGTTCGTCATTCGAGTCGTTCAGGATGATGAATATGAATGGAGTGATGGAAATGTGTAGCCTTGCATGTGCATTGAAATTATGGCTGCAGAGCGACTAGATATGACCTAGACGGTGGTATATGTATGTGTCTACCTGGTTGGTGCGAGCTGAGTGCCCTAGCTACTAGTTGCAGTCTTAATGCTGGCAGCTTGATTTAAATTTAAATTAAATTAAATTAATGACTCCGTGGGGAGATCTATCATGTAGCGCACGTATTCCCTTGCATGATGGATGGGGGTGAGCGAAGCCGCGAAACCTACTAACTATATAAGCTAACTCTAGGCTATAATCTAATAAAACACCTGAGTGTTAATTCGACACGCCCACGGTGTGGTCTGACCACCGGTTGGTCCGTGCGACCGGCCATTCGGCTCCGGTTCCATGTCCCCGAGCGCCGCGCCCCAGTATACGTGCCCCGCCCCGACTGGTCTGCTCTACGTACTCCCCCGGGTCCGGGGGCATCCTGAGGACTGCATGGACGGACGCCGAGCACGAGCGGCAACAGGTGCCGCAAGGAGTACCAGGCAGCCCTGGACGCCCAGCTAGGCGGACGTCGACGCTTGGCCCAGGGTGCTCGGGCCAACGCCGCCATATTTAATTGCGGGCTTTGCGGCCCGGCACCTGCCGGTCATGGCCCGCCGCCGGGCCCCGGCCCGCTCTAGTAACCGCCAGGACCCCAAGGTCTTCGGGCCGCCCGGCACCGCTTCAAGCGTAACCGGGACCCGCTGCAGAAACCGGTGCTCAAGGCCGCCCTTGTGGAGGCCTACGCACTGTCACGCTCAGGACACAGAGGCGGCCCGGCCAGTGTATCGCAGATGCCAAGCTCAGGGGCCCTGCCAACTTAGCTCGCAAACATGCAGGGCAAGGACATGTGGTACCACCTCGACCGGCTCGGCGGCCAGCGGCAGCGCACGGGCCTGGTGGAGCACACGGGGGACGGCACGGCGCCGGTCAGCCTTGACCGGCGCTGGTTCAGCATGGCCCACAATGTTTCCTTGACAGGTGGGGCTCGCGCCCGGCCCCCCCCGCCGCTTCACCCCGAGACGGCCGCCCGTCTCGGTGTTAATTGCCGGAACCCCCCTGCCGCCGGCACCCCCCTCCTCGATCGGCCGCGGACTACCGAGTCCCCGCCCTGCAGGAGGGCTGCCTTGCCACCAACGACGTCCGTCGTCCACCCCTTCACTTTGAAGGTCGAATTGGACGGCGCCCTTGCTCGCCTGCGGTACGACGCGGCGGTCGGCGCCGACCACCTTTCTGCTGAGCTGCTGAAGACCCCTGACCCGGCGGTGAGGGATCTTCTGCTGGCGTTCTGCAAGTTACCGTGTCCTGCATGCTCTCTGATCGATGAGCGTCCGCCTGCTGAGTGGCAGACGGCCATCGATCCGAGTCATGCTGTACAAGAAGGGCTCTGCATGGTGCTGACCCCGGTAACTATCGGGGTGTCTGCCTCCAGAGCGCCGCGCTGAATTAAGGTCTTCATGCGCATGATGCTGCACAGGCTCCGCGCCGCGCTGGACCCCCACCTGGGTGAGTCTCAGATGGGTCAGTTTCTGTCGTGGTACGTCGTAACACTGTCATGGCTGTATTTGTCGCGTGCCGGTTGATGGAGGAGGTGCGTCGCCTTTGCCCTGATCGACTCAATGGTTTGCCGCTGGTCTTCATTTTTGCCGACTATATTGATCAAGGTCTTTGACATGGTCCTCTGGGAGGCTCTTTGGGCCATCCTAGCTCTGGACCGGCCGGGTACCACCAGCGTTTATTGCTGCCATTCGTCGACCATGTATATGAGGGCTCACAGGCAGCCTAGTAGTGCGGACTGCGGAAGGCACCACCCCACCATCCCCCCTTCACCACGGGGTGTGGCAAGGTTGTGTCCTGTCCCCATATCTGTTCATTATTGTCGTGGATCACGTCATGCGCCGGGCACGTGCGCGCTAAAGTTACTGCTCTCGATGAAGGGGTTCGAGCCCGGCTTAAACATCCTTAACGAGCACGAGCATATGGCGGGGTTGGCACTGGCTTCCGCCTGGCCGACCTGATTTATATATGCGGATATATATATGTCCGTGCCGCTCAGGCGGTACAGCGCCACCTCCCTCGCGGCACTCCCTCGGTCGCCTCCGTTCAATCTCCCGCCGCATTCCCTGCTCGCGTCATCGATAAACACCAGAAAACCTACGCGGGTATTCTGCACACGGCTGATTGGATTGCTCTTTTCGCGGACCTCAACGCCCAGGGACGTGCGTGGCTGTTCTCGCTTTCCTAGCGGAGTGTGGGCTCGGCGTACCTTCGTGCTCTTCCCATGGCCCCCCATTCGCCTTGGCTCCCAGCCACTACTCGGTGGCGCTCCGGCACCAGCTATTTGCCCCGCAGCCTCTTGTTCCGGCCGGGCGGCCTTGTGGTAGCTGTGGGCAGCCGCTGGATCCCACGGGGACTCACTACCTTGCCTGCATGGGGGGCCAACAGAATCAGAATTGGTATTTGTATTTGCACACTGTCCTCCTGACGGTGGTGCTCGCCATGATTCGGTCGGTTTTCCCCCACGCGAACATCCGGTCCGAGGATGCGGATGGCGCTGCCTTCTATTCCCCCAACCACCGGCCTGATGTCCATCGTGGTGCTGGACTTTGAGGGGGGTGGCCGGCATCTGCTTATTGACGTTTCGGTGGCGCGGCCCTTGGCTCTTAGCCACGTGGCTGGGGCCTCCCTCACGGCAGGTTACACGGCGGACCGGGCGGAGCGGGCCAAGCTCCTGGCCTACGGCGACGTCGGGCACCATCGTGTGGTGCCCTTTGTCCTGGAGGAGTTTGGGGCCATGGGGCCCCTGACCTCCGCCTTCTTCAAGGAGTGTTGCCGGCTCCGGGAGGACCGGCTGGACCTGGAGGGCCAGCGGGCCCCATGGTCGGCGCGGACCTGGACGTCATATTGGCGTCAGCGCTTGTTGGTGGCGCTGACTCGGGCCATGGCTGACATCATGCTCCGCCGTACGCGGGCTGATTTTGCGGTGCAGCAGGGCTATTAGGTTCCTCCCGTTAGGCGTTTCCATTGGTCTTATCGTAGTATAGAGCTTTGACATGGCTCTGTATACAGGTTTATAGCTGGGCGTCCCCAACATCTACTGCTCCAACCTAGGGCCATTGCTGGTACTTTTGACGTCATGAAAGCAGCGTTTTGGACTAGTGGAATATGATTTTACAGCATAAAAAGTCCATTTTATCATGAATGAACATGGCCAACAACCCCAAGTGCCCCTAAATTAATTTCTCAATATTTGTAGAGAAATGCTACTTCTCATAATTAAAACTTGCACAAATGCACAATTTGGGGCATGCATGTGAAAGTTTGAAGTACAAATTCACAATGAGGTTTTACATTTTTCAATTAATAATGGTATCTCATTCTTCAATCAATCAATTTGCAATCGTCCAAACAATTTATTCATTTCATACATGTCCGAATATGTTGAAAGAACACATGCAAGTGCTCAATCAGCGTGGACCCCCTTGGACGCGCCCCACCATATATACATTGGACACGTCACCCCAGCTACTAAACTGCCCAAAGTCACGGTCACTGATCCAACTACTATGTACATCTGCATTTCTCCACGTTGCGGTGGGCAATTACGTGCAAAACGCGATTTCGTGCAAAGTCCTCGCCCATCATCGCTTGCCAGGTCGATATGAAGGAATGTTGTCCCAGCTGGCGCCTTCCTTCAGGAGAGTAACATGTTCTCTAGCGAACTTCAGAGGGAAACGAAACTTTTGCTCGCACTCATTACTCCAACCGAGGTCGTGCCCTTCATCAAACCATCTGATCACCACCTTCTCCCTCTCTTTGCCCAGGAGGGTGCCAAAGAGCAGAAAATCTTCCTTCTTGGGGTACTTGTGCTCCCAGTTTATGCACACCTCGTCTACCCATTTCGAACTCCAACCTCCGCGACTCAGTTTCGCGCCATCCATAAAGCGCATCCGGACGTCCGGCCGAACGTCCCTGATTCGGTTTTCGGCCGTCGCATCTCTGCCCTGACCACCACCCTTCTGCGGCTGTGCAGGTTCGTCGGCACCCTCCGTCTCCTGCCCCGCCCCTCGCCTGCCCCCTCCCCGACGTTTTGCCTTCTGCCCCTGCGCAGCCGCCGCCTCTGCCATCAACTCTTCGTACGTTTTTTCTGGCTGACCGCACGGTAAGGCTGGTGCGTGGGCTGGTGCGTTGGGTGGGAGGGAGGCCCCTCCCGCCCCCGGTTGTGCAACTGGTTCGCCGACCGCGGCCTGGCCAACAACACGGCCGGCCTCTCCGGACACAGTCCCAGACGCGGATCCACGGGGAAACCGAACTGGAGTTTCTTCTTCGCCTTTCCCTGCACGTAAGCACATGCCAATTAACATGAATACGGAAGGGTCGTGTGAGAAATCAATGAAGCCATGGACTGATGCAAAAAAACTTATGTAGAAATATATTAAGGTACTTATTAAACTCGTTTATTGAAAATGAAATTTACCGGCCGAATGTACCGTTGGAGCGTGGAAGGGCATCCTTGTCGATCGAAGATATCCGTCAATGCGGTCAACGGTGCGGTCGATGTCCCTGGCGGCGCCTCAACATCGACCACCTCAGTCGGGCGCATCAATCCGGCAAACGCCGGCCCTCCACCTGAGACTTTCGGCGGACCCTCCACGTTACGAGCCTCCAATACCCTCTTCTGCAGTGGGGTGCTCGCAACAAAATCCGTGTCAGCCGACGGCTCCGGATCGTCATCCTCATTCAGCAGTATCGTGTTCGGGCATTGCTCCATCCCCGTCGAGCGGGGGGCAAAGTCATCACAACCGTCCTTCCTGACGACGGTACGGGATCGTCACCCAGACCCAAAGAAACCGAGGCGAGGGCGGGGGTCCCCTCAACCGGGGGTCCCCATGAATCCTGACGAGGCCTCATTCCCATCTGTCGGACACGACCGCCTCCCGTAAATCGGGAACGCCCGCCGGCGCTACCAGTAACAGGCCGCGAGCCTGCTTCCTGCTGGCGATCCCCATCCTCATCACAGATACGCCCGCCGGCGTTACCAGTAACAGGCTGCGAGCCTCCTTCCTGCTGGCGATCCCCCTCCTCATCACAGATACGCCCGCCGGCGTTTCCAGTAACAGGCCGCGAGCCTCCTTCCTGCTGGCGATCCCCCTCCTCATCACAGATACGCCCGCCGGCGTTTCCAGTAACAGGCCGCGAGCCTCCCTCCCGCTGGCGATCCCCCTCCTCGTCACAGATACGCCCGCCGGCGTTTCCAACGACAGGCCTCGAGTCTCCTTCACCAGCACGCTGGCGCTTACCTCCCCCCTGTTGTCTTCATCCCCCCCATTGTCTCCTCACGCGAGCCTCCATCACCCCGACTGCGCTTTTTCCCTCCCCTTCCATCTCCTCCCCCGTCCCTCTCCCCCCTCCCCCCTCCTCCCTCTCCCATCCCCATCCCCTTTCTCCCCCTCCGCCTGCCCCCACCCACCCGGGCGGGTGCCCCTCAGCAATATCCTCCTCCTCGTCCTCCTCGTCCTCCTCGTCCTCCTCGTCCTCCTCGTCCTCCTCGTCCTCCTCCTTCTCATCCTCATCCTCATCCGCCTCCCTCTTCCTCTCCTCTCCCCTTCTCCGAATCATCATCCTCATCAGACGAAGAATCGTCGTCGGAAAAGTAGAGGCCTTCCCACCCATCTAAACAAGCCAATATTTGATAAGGCGGACCAGGCGCTTCCACCGGCGGATATGGGCGGGCTCCCCGAACACCAGCAGAACTCTGCAGGGTCCCTAAAAAGGGCGTTGGTCATCTTGTCAACCACATCCCACACGACCGGGCTCAAATGCGAGGAGGGTTTGGGAATGTGGCGCTCCTCCGGAATGCAGTCTGGGTCCCACTTGCGCAGGTTCCTCCACTTCTCGTTGCTGTCAGCTGCCAGGTCCAGCACAGCAAACGCCTGGTCCTTCAGCGACCGAGGAATTTTGTCAGACCCCGTGCACAACTCGTCCACCACCTTCGTCACCACCAGATCCTTTCTTTTTTCGTTTTCCATCCATGTCATTGTCCTGTATGCGATCCAGTCGGATCCCATCCTCACCCCCTTCCAATCGCTGTAGGCTTCCAACCTGTCCCGCCACCCCTTCTTGGCCTTGGTAGTCCCCTTGCCTCCTCCTCCTCCTCACCTCCTCCTCCGCCGCCGCCTCCTGGGCACACCCAGCAGATGTTTGGTCTTCACACCCAAATCGTCATACAAATGACGGGGGTGGGAAGCGAGCAGCCCTCTCGGGAACTTCCAGTCCTTCTGGTCGACCACTTTCCTTTTAGCCGGCGGAAGGTCCCTCAGCGTGAGAATGATCGCCCTCGTGGCCGTGACGATCACCCGCCAAAAGTCTCTGGTCAGGCGGCAGTCGGCGATGAACTTGTGGCCTCCGTCGAGGTCGGTGCCCTTCAGCTTCACGCCAAACACGTGCTCCCTCACCATTACGGGGTCGAAAGTCCCGTTTAGTTGTCTGCAGGAGCCAATCAGCTCGGGGTTCTCCAGGAACTTGATGTGGGCGAATTGCTTTGCCGCCTCTATCAAATTCTTGGCGACTTCCATTATTTTTATCAGGTTGCTGGGAGGGGCCTCACAGGACATGATCGGCGCTTGGATCAGGCTGTCGAAGTACTGGAAACTCGCAAGTTCCCGATGCGCGGTGAAAATGGACAGTTCGTGCGCCTTGTCTTTAGGGCGCGTGTCAAGGAAGTCTTGCCGAGCCGCGATATCCTGTGCGATCGCCGGCTTGCCGTCGACAGCGGGCTTCAAAGGGTCCTCACACCAGAACAGCCAGCGCTGCATGAAGTTCTTCTGGTCCGGCCCCCACTTGTCCGTCTCTTCAGCCCCCCTGCCTTGTCGCCTGCGCCGTCCCCTTCGGCCTTGGCTTGCTCTCCTTTCTGCCAAAAGGGCTTCACAATCGCCCAGATCTTGCCGTACAGAGGAGTTGGGATAGACACGCCCTTCCCTCTCTTGAGGGGTCCATATGCCTGGTAGGCCCGGTGCACATCCCCCAGCGCTGAGCCCCACGTTGCCTTGGCTTGGGCTGTGTCCTCGGCGTTCATGGCGTTCCCGAGCTGCCTGACAACTTCGATCATCTTGCCGACTGTTCGGAAACCTGCATCGCCGTAGGGCAACAACGCGCAGAGACACATCGATAGTCCTCCCAAATAAGCACAACTCAACTGAGAACAAGAATACGACTGACAGAAACGCCGGCGGTCGCATCTTGACAAAATATGGCATACTAAGGTGGAACATGAAAACCCCTTATAGAAACGCCGGTGGTCGCATCTTTACCAAACTAATGGCATACTGAAAATAACACGAGAAAACCACTTATAGAAACGCCGGCGGTCGCAACTTGGCTTACCTTCTCTTCACGGATCTGCCACCAGGTCGGCAGGATGGTCTCACCCTTGAGCATCTGCACGTCCACCCCCCGAATTTCTTCCAATCCATTGCCCACTCCTCCAGCTTCTCCGCGGCCACGGTCTTCGTGACTTCCTGCTCCTTCCCTCCCCGCGCAACGACCCTTAGCTTTTCCGCCTTCATGAAACCGTTCAGCATTGCCTGGTACCACACAGATCTTTGGTCCACCGTCATATTTGGGGCGACCAGTTCGAATTTCACCGATTTGATGAGTGTGGTAAAGTGGTTCCCGTCCAGCACGAGAAAGCCGCAAATGGCTGGCGGCAACAATGGCTTCTTCTCGAGTGGAGCCATCTCCCAGGCGGACTGGCACAAACTGTCCAAAAGCGCGGCCTTTCTCACGTCCACGGGCTTAAGTGAGTCCAGCACATCGGCCCGTCCTGTCAGAACCTTGGTGGAAGCAGCTTCGGCCATTCCCTTGGCCGAGCTCGTTCGCAGGTAGATATCAATCTCTTTGTCAGTCATTGCGCGAGCGTAGCCAGCCTTCATTGTCCGTGCCCCCCCCATCTCCCCGAAAAGTTGCGCGACCTGACGCTTGGTGTTCTCGTTTTTCATCCACTCATGAAAAGTGTTGGGGAACCGGTCAGCCAAAAACTGGAACGAGTACCGCCACACAGGAATCACCAGCTTGTCGTGGCCGTAGTCGGACTCCGAACTGGCAAAAATGGTGGCGTTCTGCTCGCCTCTCGACAGATGCAAGTCTCGTGCGAGGAGCTTCTGAGGCCCAACGAACAGGTTCCTTGTCCACACCCGATTTCGATGCACCAAGGCTTTGGACATCTCATCGAGGTCCCGAGGCTGAACGGCAAGCTCCTGCCGCAACCGTTTGCCCTTCGCGATCTCATCGTTCACATCCAGGATGTCATCATCATCCTGCGACACCGGGGACTTCTCCCATTTCTCAAGCAGAGACACGGGAGCATCCGCAACCTCCACCTCCTTTCCTTTCCCCTTTCCCTTCAGCGCCTTCCCCTTGTAGGTCGCAAGTGCTTCGGAGAGTCCCTTCTGGTGTTCGTCGACGGCAGCAGTCCACGTACTATCTATTTTCATGTTCTCGCGGCGCGCGTGCTGGTCGAGGCTGATTGAGTACAGGATGGCCGCGTGGGTCGCCCTCTCGGCCTGCACGTACTGCAGTGATGCGAAAAAATCAGGAAAGCATAACCAAAAGGAATAAAGTAAATGTCGATTGAGAAACGCCGGCCGTCGCAACCTACATGAAACCTGAACCTCAACATCAAAGCCCCCCTCACAACAGAGGTACACTCGGCTCATTTCCCTCAACCGTGATGCGAAAAAATCAGGAAAACATAGTCAAAAGGAAGTAAGTGTCACACTTAAGAAACGCCGGCCGTCGCAACCTACATGAAACCTGGATCTCAAGAAGCCCCCTCACAACAGAGGTACACTTACCTCATTCCCCTTAACAATGATAGGAAAAAATCAGGAAAGCATAACCAAAAGGAATAAAGTAAATGTCACACTTGAGAAACGCCGGCCGTCGCAACCTAGATGAAACCTAAACCTCAAGATCAAAGCCCCCCTCACAACAGAGGTACACTTGGCTCATTTCCCTCAACCATGCGAAATCAGGAAAGGAAGTAAGTGTTAGTCAAAAGGAAGTAAGTGTCACACTTAAGAAACGCCGGCCGTCGCAACCTACATGAAACGTGGACCTCAAGAACAAAGCCCCCCTCACAACAGAGGTAGACTTACCTCATTCCCCTCAACCGCTGCTGCTTCAGCCGCTTTCTTCGACCCCTTCGCGATCTTCGGAGACTTGTCCCGGCGGGCATCGTGTTCCTTCAACATCTTGATCAGAGTCTTGGCGTCCGCCATCGTCACCGTCTTCAGTTTACACTTCCTCTCCTTCCTTTGCCCTCGAACAGGTTCTCCTGCATCCACTTTATCAAGGCCTTGGCGCTCGGGATCTCCTCAGGCTGTGTGGCTCCATCGGGCGCGCACGCATTCTTCACGATCAACTCAGCGACTTGATGGAGAGTCATCATCTGGTTCCGTACCTCAGGTGGGGCTGTTTCCGTTCTCACCTCGGCCACAACCCGCTTTGCTAACGTCCTCAGTTTATAAGCATCCGCTTGCTCCTTAAAGCGTGTCATTTTCGCAGTATCGCCGTCGCTTCCACCCGCGCCCTCTGACACAGGCTCACGACAGCGATAGCCCCCTCTCCCTGGAGATTTGCCCCACCCTGACGACCGGCTTCCTGCAAGAACATTATCAACGGAAGATTTTTAATGTAAGAAAAGTGTAGAGAAACGCCGGCCGTCGTAACTCTGTCAATTGAGGACGAACCTAAACTTTCAATTTGTAAGTCAACGGTAACTTACCCTTCCCCCCTCTGCAGTGGAACCACCGTAAGATCCACTTCCCCTCCTCTCACCGCCCTCTTGCTGCTCGAACGGACTTCCCTGTAAAAAAAGCAAACGCGATTGTCGATTAACAAGAAAAAAATTACTACAAAAATAAACAAGGATATACGCACGCAAACCATTTCATTACAAGTAAACCGGAGAGGAATCTGACGCACTCATGTACCTGGGTGCTTCCCGCCATTGAGCGGGCTTCTCTTGCACCCACATCCTCTTGCCGGCCCTGCGAACATTTCAACGGAAAGTAAAAATCCGCTTAGTTGTCGGAAATGACATTTCTGGCGAATATTGCAAAAAAATGCTTATGTATTTCACGACATCAATTAAATGGGCAGAGACTTACGAAGATCGACCCGCCACCTTCCAAATTGCTCGGCGTCATTTCGAAAACTTCTTCTTCCCCTGCATCGACCCCCTTCCCCCTTCCCCTTGGCCGCGGCGGGGGCATATCGCCCGTCGCGACCGGCTTGGAAGTCGCGGGGGGATCCCTTGCGGTTGAGGGCACTGCGGCCGACTCGTGCACACTCTCCCCCCTCTTTTGGGCTACTGCGGCAGGCGCGGCATGGGAGGGCGCGGCGGCTACTGTCTCTGGCGCATTCTGAGCCAACCGAGCCAACCTTAGCTCCTGCTGGAGCAGGGTTTCGAAACGAGGCATGAATGTGTTTTGGAGAGATAAGGCACCTTGGCGACTTCAGGTTTGTCATTAAGGATGTCTTGGTACAGCGCGATTGCTGTTCACGAGTGCCATTCGCGAGTCGCTGAAACCGCTCAATCTGAGACCGCTTAACCGGATCGTCCACCATCTCACGACCACCGTGGTACTCATCCTTCCCAGTGACCGCGGCAAAGCTGACACCAGATTCCACCATTGGGGGCGGCGTGCCCTCCTTGCACGCTTGTGAGGAGGCTGTTGTGAGGAGGCGCCTTGGGCCTGAACTGGTTGCCCTTCAGACCTTCCCCCTAGGGGGAGAGTCGCCGACCACCTGCGATGTAGGGCCGCCCTTTTCCATCTGCAACAACAAAACAAAAAAATTGGAAAAATCATACGAGTCAGCAGGAAGATGCGCCCCACGTCGCAACTCAATACAAAAAATGCATCATTATGTCAAGGTACAAACAACGTTATAATTCAGAATGAACAGAGATTCATAACAAGAGAACGACGCACTAAAAGATGCGACCGCCGTCGCAACTTTCGTCAATTCACTCTCTATACAAACAACTCTATGTCCCTCATAAAGAATCATTTGGCAAGGAAATGCAAAAAAATTCGGTTACCAACTCCGTCGACCCATAAGTGGTTCGCGAATGGGAAATCGCTGCTGATTTTCGGTCGGGCCCTTCATGGTATTTTCGAAATCTCGAGGCAAGGTTGCGCGGAAGAGGGCCCTCCTTAATCATGCGTGCGATCGGACTGGCCATGGAAAGGGATAGCTGGTTCCTGGACTGCCTTGCACGGTCAACCATCTTGAAACTTCCCCTAAGAAGGAAATCAGACGTCAGACGGTTGAATATGCGAACGTCAAGATTTGACCAACCCATCATCCATTCAACCACCTTCTCCGCGGCATCATGGAAGACCTGGCTCTCATCCTCCATTCCTCCAGACCCAAACACACAATCGGCCGTGTTGTCGTCGTGCCTCCTAAGGCGAATGTTCACGTCCTCTTTGTCATCATCCATTTCCGACAGCCGAATTACAGCCCTTTTGGCTCCGTCCACTCCATCCTCAAGAAGGACGTCCATCTGCGCCCCTCCCACACAATTGTTGTCAACGTATTGTTGCAGATGACGGGAAATCATGTCCTTTCCGAAAGCTACGATGTGTTCCCCACACAGACCCATGTCGGTAATTGACAGCTTTTTACATTTCCTATCCCGGCACTTCTTATCGGGATCCTTCTCAAAAATCCGGAAAACAGCGTCCTGATATGGACGTCCCCTTATGTCGACCGTCAGACTGGACATCTGCGAAACCAGAACATACCGGCCGCGAGTAGTTTATATTATTAAAAAAAACTGGCAGTCATCTTCATCTATTTATGCGAGCTAAAATTTGAAGAAAATGCAACAAAGAAACGCCCTGGGGCGCAACTTCCTCAACAACCACTTTCTACGTACAAACGAATGGCAATCACATCGACTACGATTGTCACTACATACGAATGTCCAGATGTAGTAGAGGGGTGCATTCAACACCAGAGAAACGCCGGCGGGCGCAACTCATATCATAACCGGCCCCGGAAAATAAAATTCAAAAAACGTTTTGAAATTTTTTTATTGTACTTGTTTATTAATACGAAGGTTTAAATTTGGCACAAAGAAGGCGCAACTTGTACAGCAACATTGCGGTATTAGATGATCTATTCAATATGCGATTGATGTTCTGAAACCTTCCAGACTTTCACAATGTCTGGTACGACCGACTCGGACGAGGAGTGGAATCGGAAGCGAGCCAGTAATCCTCAACTATTTTTTTGATGTACAATGGAAGACTCCTTCCATTTCGTCGAACTGTGTCGGTCCTTTGCCTTTTGGGCGAACTCTCCTCAACCTCCACCATTTCCTGCGCGAAGGAATAAAATGATACGTTTTAAATAAACATTAATTTATTAAAAAAATATTATATAAACAAGTTGTTATTCCTCGGAATAGTTTTTTTTTATCCATTCCACAAACGCGTTTGTCACAAAGACCTTCCATGCTTTCTCAAGAACTTGTCCCCCCGATGTTTTCGAGTAATCAAACTCGTCATCCGAAGAAACCAACTCCGGCACATCCTCCGAGAGGGTCTCTACGTTGTCATCGGCTTTCCTTTTACGCTTGTGGTTTCCGAGGCATTTTTTTGGTTCTTCTTCTGACATTCGTTCTGCAACAAACGAGTCATTTCGAGGGGGGTGTGGTTTTACGGGTGTAGATTCATGGCGGGCGTAACACATACAATTCAATGTTGTCAAAATCATTTGTATTGTTTG